>JAYJMH010008152.1:0-24731 GCA_036873815.1 Phacellophora camtschatica
TGTCGGCATGTATAACCGACATAATCTGCATCGCACAGATCACACTTAAAATAGTACACAACGGATTGTTGGTTCACCAGCAGAAAAATCGTGGAAAAAGTAAAATCTCGGGAACCAAAGCCGCCCATTTTGTTTTCTTCTCGTAATTGTTGTTGTTGCTGGCTGTATTTATACACTTCTCGTGAATCTAAAAATTGGTACAGCATATATTTTGCATACTCTCAAACTGGAGTAGTATATCATCATGTTTAACACAAAAAAATATTTTTTACAAGAAAGAAAAAAATCATTTAATTGGCTGAAGACATTTCAGTTATTAAAAGTATTTTATAGGTACCTATAAAATACATAACATGTATATAATCTGTGAAAATGAATGAAGTGTACCAGATCTCTTTGCAATATTATGTAACATAAATTACATATTTTTATCATCATTACAGATTTGAAAACTTTTTTACTTATACTGCAATTTTGCACTGAGGTGTAGATTTTTATTCCTTATTAATTTTGAAGGAAATATGCAGCATACAGCTGACAATCTTACCAAAAATTTTCCTTTTTCTACTTTTTTTCTTAGTAATTTCTCGTTACAATCAGCCTAGAAGATCAACAATGTGTTCAAAAAAGTTCTCATCGACTCCCCCTGCATATTTAACTGTTTTTCCAAATCCCACGCCTATTCCACCAACGCCCTTCTATTCCGGACTCGAGAGTACAACTGTAACTTAAATATGTATGCTTAGATATGTTTTACAATATATATTTTTAATAGGAATTACAATTTCAGTTTGTAAATTTACTTAGGTTTACAGTTGTCAATGTGTGTATACATACTTTTCTTCAGACCATCTTTGACGGTATATCTCATTTCCTCTTGTTTTGAACTTAGCTGCTGCCTGGAACCCTGCGACTCCACTTGGCAATGCAGACTTCTGCAAAACCAGGATTCATGCCTCAAAGGATCTCTGCATTTTACTATTTCCCTGCAGCAGCTATAAGTTCTTCTGCATTACGTGCAAATACCAGCGAACAGTGACCGTATTTACACCTGTATCAAAACAAACAGATATATCATTAAAAACAAATTCGTAATGGGATTTTGTTCTATAAATTATATCTAGCCTCTTGTCACTTTCCTCGCGCAAGCATTCATACTGGAATGCGATTGCGGCGGTGAAATAAATATCAAAAAATAGAAACGAACAAGCAGAAGAAAAAGCGACTGCTTGTTGAAGAGTAATCTTCATCTTGTTTTCTTACAAAAAATATTTACTTACCAACTCTTAACATCAACACGAAACTTAAAGCGTTCTTCCAACACTTTCAGCCTGTCCTGTTTCTAAGACAACTGTTGAAGATATCTGTGACAATATCTAACAACAAAAGCTTCGTCTGCAACAAGGTCATCCTCGTGGGGAAGGCCAGATCATGAACAGCCGTGTTCTTGAATTTGGGCTTCGTTTAACAAACTTTCATCTTCAATCTCAAAATTTGAAAGCTCATTCGAATCTGCATCACTCTGAAACTCATTCTGAAACTGCTCCGTAAAATCGGATGAGCTCATTTTGCCGAGACCTTCCTTTTTCAGTACGCAACGCGATTACACTTTTTGTTTGTGTTCTTGGAAATGCGTCTATAGTCACCAGACCCGGTCTCGGCGGTCATGGTTTTTCGATGCCCCCAAAGAATGGCTAATAACTTTTGAATTAGGGGGCAGATTAAAAATTTTTTTTACCTTACATACACAATAAGCCTCATCTTTTAGAAATAAAAGTGCCCTTTAAATGCAAGTAAATTAATATTTTTAACAGACATGCTATATTTAAAATTTGGAAATAATAGCTACTTACTTACTTACTTACTTCTTACTTTTCCTGCCAGCTTATTTTCTTGACACACTGCAACATGCTGGTTTATGTTCCAAAAAGAGATTTTTCTTCTGACTTCGTAAGGCTCCATGATTGGCTACCATAGAGCAAGATGGCTTCAGTGGTAGCACGGAATGGCATCACTTTCAGCTTGTCACCTAATTGGTTTTTCCAATGATAGCTACAAAATAAAGTTCATGCAGCTAGTAACATTTAAAGCAGGTAGATTTGAGGTGTATAGATTTTCCATTGAGGGGAGGGAGTAACTTCAATGTGTAGGTGACAATTTGATTTGAAATTACTTCCTAAAATTTGTAAATTTCTAAAATTCACTCCCCGCAACTTTAAGCCCCCTGCAAAACAGCTATACTTTTCACTAGATTATTCACTATACATTCAGCCAAAAATCTTGTGGTGTATTGCAAAAGTCTTGTGGTGTATAGCAGGGGTGGCCAAACAACTAGACTTTTCACTCGGCTTTTTGCTCGACATTTTGCACAATTTGAGAGTCTCGATTTCAATCTATTGTCCAATGTTTTCCCTTTTCCCAAAAGGTGGCTGTGTCGTTACTTCACACCTTTTTTGTCTTTTTTATCAATGCTAAAATAATCCGGGTGCTATTCGGTTCCTGGCTCTGATTTCTGATTTCCTTCTTTGTGTTCAGAGAAGAACAAAAGCTTGCTCTGTCAGTTGGTGAAAAAAACATCGATCAAAAACATTCATGCGCATGCTCACGCTATACATTTATAGAGTATATTGCCATACGACAAGACTTCACTCGACAACACCTCAGAACAATCAAAATTTAATCCCCTACTCTTAACCATACCCCTGTGGTCCTTCAAGACCATTTATTGCTTTGTAATTGATATCTTTATTAGTTTTTGTTCAGTTTGTTGAATATGTTTTTGACATATTAAATAAGTTTTGTTGATTCATTTGTTCTGCGAGTGTTGGTGCTTCATGCAATTGTATGTCAAAAACTTTAATTACTTGTTGGTTTTTCCACAGACAATTGTTATAATTTCTCAATCAGATTGTAAATAAGTACTTGATATCCTCCCTTCAGTTTAGATCACATGATAAAACTATTGGTATTTTGAGATAAAATATTGTCTTTCATTTCTCAAAGCATGGCAGCCAAACATGCATTGTACATTGCAAAATTGTTCTTGATAATAATCATGTTATACAACTGCGGAGAAAATAAACCCAACTTTGAAAGGTCATTTTCAAGTGGATATTAAAAAGAAACAGTTTATATTTTGTACAAAAGCAGTTCACAGTCTGTTCCATTGCCTTTCAACAGCTCCTTCATTACAAAAGTATTCTTCAAGTGTATCCAGTATCTTCTCTGCTTCATGACAAGCAGAATGGCCAGAAGGTCAGGTTTGCAATGCAAACAGTGATTCTGTTGAATTGCTGTTGCTCTATCTACCTGGTATTATATTGTAAATGTCCATCAAGCCTGGGGGGCAATATATATTCTTAGAAGCACTTTTTCGCAAAAGTTGTGCAATGTCAATGTAGCAACCATAAGATCCTCGACAGTTTTCGGGGGCCAAAGCATTATTGACCTGAACAGCCGCCAGCGATTAGCTAATATTCCAAACCAGTTTATATTCCAAATTACTCTGCTGTGTCTGTTGGTATATATCCTCTTTTCCTCAGTGAGTCCTGATAGGGCTTCATAAGATTTTGTCTCAATGCAAATGCAATGCCTCCGACAAAAACATAGGGAATCTCATTTTTACCAAATGGGAGAGAAGCATGAGCAGGCAAAAATAAAACCTTTTTGTCTAATTTTGTTAGGAAAATTTACACTTATTCCAAACCTCTCAATCAGATACTCTCCCATTTGTTCCCACATCTGCATATATACACTCAAAGAAGGTCCAGCAACAGCCATAAGAACAATGCAGTAGGTGTTCTCGTAGCTATAAAGCTTTGACCCAGCATCTGGTGGTGGCTGTATCACAATTTGCTTTCCATCAATTGCCCAAATGCAATTTGGGAAATTCAACCTCTCTTCAAACTTAGTTTCAATTGCCAACCTTTCTTCAGTTGTAGCAGGAACAGTTAGATAGTGCTTTATTATTTTTTAAATTGCATGGGAAACTTCTACAACAATGAATGATATAGCTGAATATATAATGAAAAATCTTGTGAAAAATCTAGTCGCTTTGCCGGGGCTTAAAAAATTGGAAATTAATAAATCAAAAATGAACACTTTTTTCCATTTGTGTATGTTCCATGCATTAATTCCGAAACTGTTTCTTCCTTGCCAGAGCTTTTTATCTGCATCTAGACCATTCTCAGCGACCATCATCGAATAGGAAGCATTCTAAGTTATATTATTTCTTTACATTTTCTTTACATTCTTTACATTATATTTATTCTTTACATTAATTGTTTAACATTTGAATATGATTATTTTAGAAGATCTATTTCAAGAAAAAAGTTCGGAAAGTAACACCAAATTTTATCGCTTGCATCAGTTTCTTTAAGTCATCAGTGTATATTAGATTATGATATATTAATAATTCTTCGTATTAAGTCAAAAGTACTTAGAAACAACTTACATGCACTCTGTTAAAATAGTTTCTGAAGTTTTCATCGCAAGAATTTAGAATAGATAGATATTGATGAAGATTTAACATTAGCAAAAACTGTTATTTTTTGTTTGCTTTAATTTTTCATCAATATATTGAAAAGATGTATGTCTAACAGATACATATCTTTTTAAAGAAGAAGCGATTTTCTGTACGAATTTTATTGCTTTACATTAAGAAAAGTAGAATGAAATATATATCTGTCACATGAGCGAATGGAATGGTCCAAAAATATTTAATGGAAATATGAATGTTAGAAGCCAAAGATCCCACTGCAGCGGTGGATCTAGGAGATTCGGTGATGGGAGCTCAATTATTGCTCCGCGGAGGAACTGCGAGGACCACGCCCTTTTTACAATTTTTATGATGTTTTTGCAAAGGAAAAATGGTGGCCAAATTCATAAAAAAGTTATAGAAGCTCTTGTTTCTGCGTCTATGTCTCTAATGGACCTTTTCAGAAACAGAGCCTGGTCTCGAGGCTAGTGCTGCATTTCCACTGGGAACATAAACACTTTCTGTACTTATGGGAAATTTGTTGTTGTTCAATGGTGTTGAAAATGGGGCTTGTGCTGTAACAGAATAGAGCAACTTTTATATCCAAAAAGGTTCATTCCTCCGTTAAATATTTGGACACCAATTCTTCGTTCACCCCCATGTTTTTCGATGAACTATGTAACAATCTTCCTTAAAATTTTAATGATTTCCGTAGGACAGACACGAACAAGGATAGGTTTCGAGAAGATATCAAGCCTGCGCATTTTCACTGACCAAAATGTGAAAATTCTTTTGTGCATAGCGATGACCATCCTTGGTGCTTTGTGTTACATGGCTTTGTTTGTAATTTTTCCGTTGAAATGTTTTTATTTTTTTGGTAGTGTAGTTATCTGTATTTATTTTCTATGTTCAACCTGCTGCATTTCAGATCAATTAGTCTTTTGTTCAGAATGTGCGAATTCACCAGATTTTAATTCCGAGAGTGACCAACAGGATCAGGCGTGTTTCAAATGCCCGTAGGTATTGAAGAGTGGCGTGCAGGAATTGTTTTCAAACGGCCACGGCTTTTGATAAAAGTTTCGCTAAATATCCCTGTGTTGCAAATTACGGCTTTATTTTGCATTCCTTTGCCTACTCGTACCTCTTTGTGTGGATAACAGCTGTAATTCTTGCACTCTCCGTTATGATTGCATCGTTCTCCTCCTATTTTGCAGATAATCGCTTTTGCAATTTGGCAGAGCTACAAGATCCTATATTGAATTGCATCACGATATTCACATATATTCTTGCTACAGTGTATTTCGCGGTCCATTCTCTCATAGAGGTTTCCACATCAAATTTTGGACAATTGTTAAAATTACTGTTATGCAGAGTATCGAATACATATTACTAATAACTATGTTCCTTGATTCAATGTTCTTGGGCCACTTTTTCCCTTATAACTTCCTTTTGTTGCTATCTGGAGACATCCATTTAAACCCAGGCCCCCAAACTGAAAATCAATTCAAGTTCTTTCATTGGAATTTGAATAGTATTTGTGCAAGGGGTGCAATAAAAATTCCACTTATCGAGGCCTATAATTCTGTTCATCATTTTGATGTGATCACGATATCCGAGTCCATGTTAAATCAGTCTATCAGTGATGATGATATTTTCATTGAGAGTTTCAGCAGAGAAATATACCTCAGTGATCACCCTAGTAACTCTAAAACTGGAGGGGTTTGTATGTACTTCAGAGAAGGACTGCCAATTAAACGACGGCTTGACCTAGAATTGCTGCAGGAGCTGATTGTCACCGAATTAACCATTTCCAACAAAAAAATATTTTTGATCACTCTTTACCGGAGCCCTAGTCAGACAAGTGAACATTATGAAAACTTGTCGATAGGCTTCAAGTAATGCTAAACCAGGTTCGTGGTGAATGACCGTACTGCCTAACTCTAGCCGGGGACTTTAATTGTAGATCTTCCCAATGGTGGGAAGAGAACGCTGAAAATCCGGAGGGAACTGCCTTGGACGAACTGATCAAAACAACTGATTGATATCAGCTAATAAATGAACCAACCAAATATAGGTGATAAGAGCATGACTTGTCTTGATCTCATTATTACTGACCAACCAAATTTGTTTGTGGAGTCAGGGCTCACCCCTCTCTTGGTGATCATTGCCAACATTAAATAATTTACGCAAAATTGAATCTATCAATTCATGCTCCACCCCCATACAGGAGAACAATTTGGGACTATTCCAAAGCTGAGACAAACAAGATTAGGGATATGATATCCAGCATAGATTGGAGTTTACTTTTTTCAAGACTAGGATCAGATGGGATGGTTGATATTTTTACCGATACTCTTTTCTCTGTCTTTTCTTCACATATTCCTAACAAAGTCATTAGGTGCAATGAAAAAGACCCCCCTTGGGTAACCCCTGAATTAACGACTGTTATTAGAAGTAAGCACAGATTTTACCGAAAATATGTCCAACGAGGACAAAGAAAAGAGGACTGAAACCAAGTGAAGGATATTCGAAATGAAACCTCAAAAAGATTGTTAGTGCAAAGGAAACGTATTTTCTGAATCTTGGAAGTAAGTTGTCTGATCCTAACCAAGGTATCAAAGCATACTGGATGACATTAAATAGGTTACTTAATAAGAAGAAGGTAACGAATATCCCTCCACTTTTGGAAAATGGGCTATTTGTGACAAATGTGTAGACCAAAGCTACTATCTTGAATGATTTCTTTGTAGAGCAATGCTGTGCAATAACAACTTGGAATACTCTTCCAAACTTTCGACCATGGCGTAGCTCTGTCCTTCAAAATTTGACCAAAGACAGGGAAAATGTTCTTAAGTTGATCCTTGCTCTCGACACTAAAAAGGCAAATGTATGCGACAATATATCTGCCTTTATGATAAAAGCCTGTGGTTCTTCTATTGTTGAGCCCCTGTGCCAGATTTTTGAAAAATGCCTTGAGACGGGGATTTATCCATCGACTTGGAAGAAAGCAAACATTGTTTCCATTCACAAAAAGGGCAGCAGACAGTGTAAAAACAATTACAGGCCAATTATTCTGCTCCCAATTCTAGGAAAGATCGACAAAATTTATTCCCATCTTTGTGAAAACGGACTTTTAACTCCAAATCAATCAGGTTTTCGTCCGGGTGATTCAACAATTTATCAGCTGCTATCCATAACTCATAAGATATACAGAGCATTCGAAGAAATTCCCAGCAAGGAAACACGGTCTGTCTTCTTAGATCTTTCCAAGGCATTTGACAGGGTCTGGCATGAGGGCTTACTTTACCAATTAGAATGTATTTGTATCACTGGAAACCTTCTGGCTTTAATTCAAGATTATCATAGCAAATCGAAAGCAATGTGTAGTACTAAATGGAAAAAGTTCCGAATGGGCAACAATATCCGCTGGGGTGCCACAAGGATCAGTTTTAGGCCCATTTTTTTCCTTGTTTACATCAATGACCTTGTTGATAATGTAAATTGTGATATCAAGATGTTTTCTTGAAGATGCATCGCTATTCACTCGTGTAAATGATCCAGTAAGAAGTGCTTAAAAGTTAAATAAGGATTTGGAGATGGTAAAATTATGGGCGTGGCGATGGAAAATGTATTTTAATGCTGAAAAACTGAAGAAGCCATATTCTCTTGCAAAAGGCTCAAGCCCAACCACCCACCTTTACTGTTAGGAAATGATCAAGTTGCACAAAAAATGGAACATAATCACTTAGGAGTGATACTTGATTTCAAATTATATTTTTAAAGCCATACCAGGCAGGCAGTTTAGAAAGCAAGAAGAGGCATTGGTATGATTAGATACCTATCGAAATACGTATCCAGAAATGTGCTTGATCAGATTTATAAGCTTTACCTGAGGCCTCATTTAGATTATGGTGACATAATATATCACCGATACGATCCCGAAATGCAATCTATTTTTACACAAGCACTTGAGCAAACTCATTATTCAGCTGCTCTAGCTGTGACTGGTGCATGGAGAGGTACAAATAGGCAGAGACTTTACAACGAATTAGGTTGGGAAAATCTCTATGATAGGAGATGGTATCGACGTTTGTGCCCCTTTTTTGTCCTGAAGAAACTGCGCTCACATCAATATCTGGTCGCTGAGATTCCAAATGAACGCCAGCTAACATAATCTTAGAAATCCACGCGTTTATGACCAAAATATTGGATTGACCAATCGGTTTGCTAAAACCTATTTCAAAAACACATTTATTGAATGGAATAAGCTTGACAGTGAGGTTAAACATTCCGTATCCATTGCTGAATTTAAGAAGAAGCTTCATTCCACTATAAGACCAATGGGTAATTCTATATACAACATTCACGAAATTACAGGTGTTAAATATTTAACTAAACTACGTTTGCAATTTAGCGCACTAAACGAGCACAAATTCAGGCATAATTTTAATAGTTTAAGCCCTGTTTGCATGTGTGGAACAGCAAAAGCAGATTATAAACATTTTATTTTGCATTGCCCATTGTACGACGTAATGCTTTGCGATCTCCTTGGTCAACTCTCGGAAATTCCTGGTTTAGACATTTCACATTAGGATACAAAATCTTTATGCACATTGCTTCTATTTGGATCTCCATTGTTGAATGGAATTGCTAACAGAATTATCATGGAAGCTACAATATCCTTTATTAAAGCAACAAAACGGTTTGATTCTGTTTGTTTGTTTCGTCATTTGTTTCTTCGTTGTTTTTCATTTGTTTGTTTGTTTGTTCCCCGTCCATTTGTTTGCTAGTATGGCAGTGTAGTTAGATATATTGTAAGTGCCATTTATAGAGGGAACTCGATGGCCTTGTGTCTCTTGCATATGAAAAAAAAAAGATATCTAGTACCAGAACCTCAAAAGTTGAGTTCATGCAAAAAATCATGCTTAGTATTTCAAACAGGAAGTTTTGCAAGGCTGCACTACAGCCTTTCTACAGAAATGTTTGCTTTTTTCTGACGTTGACTTCTCCTTCTCAGTAGTGAAAGTATTTTGCATTTATAAGTTTTGTAACCTTTTAAGGCCCTTTCTGCTGTTGTGAAAGGAGATGCACTTCAAATCATTACGTGTATTCATATTTTATAAGAACGTCGATTTGTAGCTGAGCCTCAAGTGTTCTTATTTTTCGACGATTACAGTATGGATATGGATAGAACTGCCTTCCCAGTTGTGGGGATTTTCCCAGAAATTCCTAGATACGCAGCTCCTTATATTCAAATAAGTAATAGGTGCTGCCGCAAGCAGGATAGTTTTTGTCCATCCAAATGTTCGTTGACCTTTGGCAGTTTGAGAAGTGACTAAATTACGGTAAATTCAAAATATCCACTATTTTTTATCAATAATACATTATCTTTAAATACTGCATGCTCAATCACATTTTTGTTGTTTTAGTTTGCTGATTTTTAGTTATTATCTACTCAAAACATATCTATCAAATAGCAGGGCTCCCGTTTGCACAAGGAGAGTCTTATTATATTTATAACAATCAGGAAAGTGCCTTCTCTTGTTTATGTCCTGCTAGCAGCCTTGTTAGTTTTTAAAATATGATTTTCTACATGTTTGGCAAGTCAACTAATGCTACAATAGCTTTAGAAATTCCGGGCTGTATTTAATATGTAATCTCAATCATAAAAAAATATAGGGCTGTTTTTAAGCAATCTCCGTCACGTTTTTGGAGCAAAGGTTTATTTGTAAGTAAGATCTTTTGTTTTTGATATATTAATTCTTACTTCATTTGCTTTTTGAATTTATCGCCTATTTAATTTCCCTCCTCTAATATTTATATCCTCTTCTGCTTACTTAAATAATAGCCGATGGAGAATCTTGCTTTATTTGGTATTAAAAAGCATTCAACTTATTGTAACATATTATTTCGAAATTGAGACACAATTGAGAAAAAATAGTTTTGTGGATATCTATCATGCTGTCTGTTGTCTGTTCATGCCCGAGATGAGAAAGATGAGATGAGGCAGAAAGACGAGGGCCTAAAAAAAACACTTTCTTCTTATTTTTTGCAATGGCAAACGGAATTTTGTGAAGGCAGCGGAAACCGCAAGGCAATAAACTCCTCAACCTGCCACCCACACGATTTCCCAACTGCTTGCACCCAGCTCAACAAAGCAGAAGGATGCTATGATTTTATTTCGGCCATTATCAATTATTGCTATCCAGAAAGTAAGTTCTTCCCCTGGACTTCTAAACTGCTTGGCCTCAGATGATTGACAGGGCTGCGAAAGCACCCCCAGAATACGCTCGGACGATTGGCTATGAATGTGATTTGACTGACACGGGTCCTGTAGTCATTCCAAACTCAACTCTTGATTGTCTCACGAAGAAAAATTACATTGCCATTTGTTGGATTTGATGTTTTCTACAGCAAGGATTTGTTCAACATCAAAAAATAAAAACATTTGACTGGAAACTACCTAACTTCATTG
The DNA here is from genome assembly GCA_036873815.1 of Phacellophora camtschatica. Lineage (NCBI taxonomy): Eukaryota > Metazoa > Cnidaria > Scyphozoa > Semaeostomeae > Ulmaridae > Phacellophora > Phacellophora camtschatica. Next base: position 10,953 of record JAYJMH010008152.1, read on the forward strand.
TCATAGATGGTCTGACATTTATGTTAAGATTAATTCGCAAAAAACTGAATTTTGATTTTTTGATTTTGATTTTTTGATTGTAAATTTTCATAAAACAGAATTTTACAGGCGCTGCTGCAAGGGAGCATGAGCAATGCCACAAAATATTCATGTAACGACAGAAATGGATTTTAGTCACAAATATTTTTAATCTAATAAGATTCTGACGGCTGCTTGACCCGTAGCACCCCTCTGAATCAGCCTCTGCACTGACATTCTGTGGATGTTTGCATGCTTGGTAAAACCCGTTTCTTCTCTCATTTGATAATAATGTTGAAGAAAGTGAACTTGTCGATTTTCTACGTTTATAGAAGAAGTGAGGAAGTATAAAAGCTGCCAGGTTGTTCCTCTCTCTGTTTGCAAATCTCTTTTACCCAAAAATGGTGTTTAATTTGCTTTCTTCATTCTCGGAAAATTGTCATGATTAAAATGTTGCTGCAGGCTAAAAATTGCATGCTCAAAAGATAATATTTCTGTTTAGTGGAGCCATTCTATATTTACAAACATTTGCCTCCATATGCTACACCATCTCTACAAATTTGAAAACAGAAAACAAATGTTAACTATTCAATCTCTCCCGTCGCTCCCGTCCCTGGTAAAAATGTTTTAAAAAAACCAGAACTTATCCTGCTTACCATTCATTCTGAGGAACAATGCCTTCAAATTGATTTCACAGCTGAGATGGTCCTATTACACCTTTGTCTTCCGTGTATGGTCTTCTGGTCTATCCATATCCACGTCTCCATCATCGCCATTATTCCTTCGCCCTTTTTTCCTGAATTTTCCGTTAATGAAACCAATCTCGTTTTGATAAGGTAAATATTTGCCACCAGTCGAACAATGAGAGAGAATGTTTAGACCGCTGACCATTAAGTATTTTGCGTCTGTATATTAAATATTTGACCCCTCTTGTTTGTCATTGCTTGGTATTGTTTGCTTCAAGAACAATATGCGCTGGTAGAAGCAAAGTCAAGAGGAACTCCGCACATACCTGTCACGAAATTGCGAAAGACCCCTCAGCGATTAATCCTACCTGGTCCGAGCTTAACTACTGATTTGAAATTACGACAACAGGATCTATATATCTAATGCTAACAATTTGTAACGTCATAAAAACAGGTTTTTGAGGAACTGAACTGGATGTAAGTGACTTTGTTTTAAATTACCTGTGATATTTATGGTTATATTTTGATTATGTTTGAATATATGGGATGGCCTATATCACATCATCGTTGTGGCTTTTAGCCAAAAATGCTTCAGGAGGAGAATAAATATGTTTATTCACTTGCCTTTCCGAAAGACTTTAGCATTTATTTTAAAATTATTTTATTTGTGCCATTATAAATTTGGGAGGGTTCCATCCCACGTTTTATAAAATATGTGATATATCAACAATCAAAGCATATATATTAGTGTTAAAATTAAATTTCATCACTCCAGGTTGCTGTTGGAGAAAAACAAATTGTCTGTAGTACATGTGGGGCAGCCTACAAAACAAATTCTGGACTGAAGTGGCATGCAAGTGCAAAGCACAAGAGTGTTTCTTTAACAAAGGGAAACATAAAGATGATTTTGTACACATGATGTAAAGAGATTGCTGATGATAAATGCTATGGACCGGAAGTTAATTCAGATTTTGGAAAATATTTTGAAGAAATATTTTTGATGATCCAGCATTTATATCTGAGGATTTGTCCTTTGTTGGCCAGGATTTTGGCTAAAATTGATCAGCGAAGTCGATTTCCGGGTGACCCTCCATAATTCTACCATTTTGCATTAAAGAAAAGACCCTGGATGAAAGGGATATATAGCTCCATTGAATATCTTAGTGGATATGTTTTAAGAAAATTTTTTATTTATTCAAGGATGTTAAAGAGAAAAATATTGAAATTATATGTTCAGTAGTAAAGGTTTGCAAATGTTAGGAAACTGATCAACTTGACCTGATCTCATGTCTGAGCAGAGGTGGACTTTGGGGGATAACTGATGCAGCCAGATGTCTTTTCATTCAAGCTGAGAAAAAGTTTGCAGAGAGACATGGGATGAAGCCATATTTTAATGCATTAAGACTGATCAGATGGTTTATTCACTGATGAAACATTTTGATGTGAATGCTCTTTTTACCACAGTTTTAGATGACAGTGTACTTTACAGTGATAAACATGAAGAAATTTCAAAAGAGCGTTTTTGAGCGAATGTTTACTTTGTACTTGAGAGTGTGAACCTTTTCTCTGACAAAGGATATGACTATCAGACTGAAGCAAAAAACAGCAAAAAAGAAAAAAACAGTAACTACTTCTTTGCAAAACGAAGAACTTAATATTAATTTTAGAGCTTTGCGTATAGATCTTTTAGCAGAAAGATGTATAGTATGGCCATGCATATGAAAATTTGTACACATTAATTTTAAGAAGTTATCAGAAAATTGGAAAAAACAATACCAAACATTTTTAAATTAGTGATAAAATTTTACAATACAATACGAATTACTGATAAAAATTTAGTATGGTCTAAAGATTGCTGGAGGTCCTTGTAAATGAAGTTATGTACAGGCAGCTTCCAGTTAAAAACTGCAATTTGAAATGCAATGTCCTTATTAATATGTAAAGGAAATTTAGGAACTGCATGAACTAGGTCAAATGTTCAAACTGTGCAAAGGACAAATTATCTTTGATAACCCAACTTGTTGAAAGCCTCTGTAATGCTCGCTTGAAGCTTTGAAAATCCTTATAAGCTAAGGGCTGTTCTAGTTCTCCTAGGGGGATATCATTTACTAACTTAGCATGCCTTCTTGTTGATTCATGCTCTTTAAAGTGGGTATTCTTTGCCAGATTTTTAGTTGGAATTGCACCAGGGCGAACACTTTACTTTCCTGTTGCTAAAAATAAAAAAATATTTACTAAAAATAATAGTCTCATGGCATTCATCTCAAATTTAAGGGTGCTGGAAGGAAATTCGTGTGGTCGATATTTAGGACAAAATATTTCAAAATAAAAACATGCCAGAGTTGTCACATATATTAATTAAGCACCTCAAGACCAACAAAAACATCAAATATTCCACACCTACCTTTCGGCCTAGCCTAGATAAATCTAAAATAAAGAAAAAAGCCCAGAAAGCCTTCTATTCACGTTAATAAAACTTACCTGCTAATTCAATATCTTCGAGTTTATAGTGCTTTTCGCAAAAATAGATGTTTCTATTATTTATTTGCTGCTTCAAATCGGCATCAACAACACGATATTTTGTGACGATGTTTAGGGCCTCCTTTCTCCAGTTTTCATAAAACTCTCCTTTTCTTCCAGTAATTTTAGATAACGAAATACCAGGGTATTTCCTGACTTGTTAGCTTTATTCGTATAACAATGATTCCAAACACAATTCACCGTACTTCATTCAAATTCACATTTATATTGAGAATCAATTATATGAATGATGGCAGTATACAGTCAAAACTCCTTCGACGTAGATTGGTCACGTGATCAAGAATATTTAGAACAAAAACATATTGCGCAATCTCTATTGTCCATTCACCAGTTTCCAAACCAGTTACCTTATATTTACTTTGTGTTGACCAAAGAGCACTTTGCGAGATTTAGAAGTTTTCCAGGAAGAAGGTTGATGAATTTCAAACGCCTCTTGCACCCTTGGGAATCACTCTATTGTCTTGCAAACCTGGCTGACTACACAGCTGGGATGTCAAGGATTACTATCAGCAAAGTTCAGCGTTGTCAACATGTTGGAATTACTTAGAAAAATTGATTTATTCTCGCTGCTATTACAAGAAAACATTACTAAACAGAAGGATTTATTTGTCAGAATGTTTCTCCAAAGCTAGACGCAGCCTCATTAAGATTTTTTCAGAAGATATTCTACAGCATCTGAGCAAAATAGGTATACCGGTGTCATACGCCGGAAAAATTGGGATGATACTTCCAATTTCACTCGCAGTACTGGTTGTCCAACTTGAATTTTTTTAGGCCATTTGCACGTGCCAAAGTAATTATTTTCCCATATCCAAGGTTTCTGTTAAGAAAGATAATGTTTCAGATTCTGAGAATTTCAGATATCCCCATCCTTGCCTAGTCTAGTACCCAAGCTTTTATCGCATCGAGAAATATTTTGATCAATATCTTTCGACAATTATTAAAATCTTGTTGGAAAATTGTTGACAGGAAATTTTCAAATGTCTATGTCTTTTGCTCCAAATTGATAAAAACTTTATTACTCTACTCGAATCGATAGAAACTTTATTACTCTACTCGAATTAGGCATCAGTTATGTCGGGAAAAATTGGATGCGTTGGTAGGAAGAAAATCTTCACTTTTTTATATTTTGTTCATTGCAATTTTCGCAATATCGCCATATTAGTTTTATTCGTCGTTTGTAGCCTTCAAACAGAGAAAACCTCACTGACACTGGCAGCATAGTCAATAGAAAAGACTGGTCTGGCAACGCGCCGAAGATCAAAAGCTCGGCTATTGTTGTACATTCTCATGTTGAGAATGCACACAATATCCCGTGGAGAGTGCACAACTTTCATAAAAATGGCGACTAGCGTACAGTATTCAGACGGAGGTGAACATTATTTTGACGATTTAGTAATGGATGGCGAATATAAAACTTTAGTAACTAATTTGGACAGCGAAAGTAGTGCACAAATTCAATTTTTCAATTTAATAACTTTAACTTTAACCTTGATACTGAGTATCGCTTTAAAGCATTTTTCACATAACAAAAAGAAATATACATTTTGAGATGATTGTTTTTAACGACACTGCTGTACATTCAATATAAGTAGATAGGCTCATAATATGTTCCCTAAAACGGACAAACCGCCCATAAATCTGGTGTTGCCCAATCACAACCCGATTTAAATAATTTCGTATTGAACAATTGCAATCTTACCTGCATCTATCGCATTCGAAGTCTGCAACAAAAAATGCAAAAGTCAAGCTGGACTGAAGAGACACACCAAGATAAAGCAGAATAACCAAAACTTGTGTGATGAAATTCTAATAATGTTTTCACCAGAAAAGCTATTGTTTCTCATCAATATTACTAAAGAAGAGATCACAGAAGATCAACGTTTTTGGGGAATTCATAGGAATGAACTTCGTAATTACCAATATAAAGGAGTTGAAACAAACGAGTTATTCCAGATCATTGTAAAACTGTTCCGGAAGTTGATGAAGAAAGGTAGCATCTGCGAGTTTTATGCTTACTACTATGGATCGGTTCCATTAATATCTGGAAAGATTTTTATTGGAATATCAAAAAGAACTGCTACACTAACATCAACAAAAATAGCACTGTTGATTCTCAAATATCACAAATAACAGTATGTTGCTCCAAGCCAGGAAAATGAAATTGCAGAAGCAGGGAACAGTTTTTCAGACAGGGAAATGTTTTCTTAGCAGTATAATGCAGGTTATGTTTTCGGAATTCTGTTTAAGAAATTTAGAGATTCTATAACATAGAAACATCCCATGGATTCAGAAGATACATCCCAAAAGCTTGTGTCATGTCTCACCAGGGGAGGGCTGTGGACTGTTACAAGACCAATCCAGGAAATGTTGGCAGTTGCTGAGAAGAGGCTTTGCAATGAAACCGCATCTAAGCACATTTGCAGCATAAATTTACCAGATATGGCAAATAAGATTATCGGAGACACCTCTATTGTATCCAATCTCAACTTGATTGTGACAGATGCTAGAATTGCAATTGAAAATCATGTTGCCAATGGTCTACTTGATAAGATCATTGAATTGTATTTAAAAGTTAGGTCTCATTCTTATGCCAAAGATGTGGTAGTTAAATGCAGAATAAAGGCAAAGATAATCAAATTGAAGAATTGAGGAAAGAGCTTAGCCGAGTATCTAATGATAAACCAGAATGATTAAGTTGTTCTTAATTTCCCATATAAAATATAAACAAAACTATCCAACTAATCATACCTACACTCTTGCCTGTGTTAGAGTAATTATACAGTATACGGAGGTATAACGTTTTGAAAAAATGGTCAATTAAGACCAGAAAGTTTTATTTCCTTATTTATTATCTTTGCTGCAATTTTAATTACTCTTCAAATAGGCATACCAAATTTCCAAATAAACAAAAAGATATCTTGAGATTTTCCAGAGATTTCTGGCATAACAAAATAGGATTTACGGCAATATTTTTAGTTGGTTTTAAGTACTGCGAAATTATAATGTCCAAGCAAAAAATATTTACTTGGTTTTAAGTACTGCAAAATTAACAATGTCCTAGCAACGATAGTAACTTGAATTCGCAAACCAAGTACCCAGCTAATTTTCAGTGGCAGAAGTATTGAGCGTAAAGCTATTATTTCAGAATTGTATTGTTGTCTCATGCAATGTGTTCAGAATTTTAAAAGTAGTGTTGTCTCCATTTGTTTCCACACATAAGGTCTTCGCTTAATGCCAACATTAGGAAGCCACAATCCCCCTTAATCTCCTCCCTATTGCCTGGCACTGCTAATTTGTACAATTACAGGTCAGAAAGTAGTTTCTTTTCTCTTTGGCAATTTGTCTTGAATTACATTGACCCACTCTCCTTTGTTCTCCTTTCTGCACGGCAATTTCTAGTTTCATTTGAATTAATTGACTTTTGAATGCGTACTACATTGTAATTGTAGCCAAATGTCCTCACATCTGGATTTTCTGATTGCCTTTCTAACTTTCTCCGCACACCAAAGTACTCTTCTACTATGTCTTGACAGAAACGTTCTGTCAAAATAAATTCATAACCTTCAGATGGCAAGAACTTAGTAGCTTCAATGATGGAATTGACTGTGATCCTTTATCCGTCATGTGTTTGCCTGGAAATAAACATTCTTGCACGCTCATCATTACTAAATTGACCTGGTCTCGTTTTAATGCTTTTCTCCCACTGCTTCAAAAATCCTAGAAAAATCATTTACTAACCAAGAAAATCGTTCATCTGTCACGCTTGTATATGGCTTCAAGAAGTCTTTTCTTTTGCGGTCACCTTCTGTGTTGAGCAAACATTGAGGCAATCAAAAAACTTGTCAAACATGGTACAATACATAGCATTTCCAAAAGCTTCTGCGGGGCCAAATTCTTTAAGAATAATTGCAATGGTGCTGCTCAAAGCCTGAGTGTCCAAATTGACTCTCATTTTGGAATACGGTGTCTGTTCTATATGTTCCATGGTAAGTTTTGGCAAAAAATGTAGGCCTATTTCTCTGTCTTCTTCATAAATGTGTTTGATGTGTGGCCAACAATATCATGGCCATCATTCCACATGTAGCAAATATTATTTATCTTTCCTGAAGAAAACAGACAATTTCTTGATGTTTTGAACATGTGTGGTGCATCTAACAAAAGTATATGTATCTTTCTGGGGCATACAGATTAGTAATTCTGCATGTAACAGCTTTCCCAGAATTTCCAACAATCTGTTTGTGAAGGGTGAAAAATTTACGGTTTGGTGTTGCCCCAACACACATTGTAGCCATGACCCACAAATTGCATGTATTCTCAAGAATAGCAACAGCTTTCTAGAACAGAGGCATCAAAAATTTCAGACAAAATGCCAGTTGATGCAAAGTGGGCAAAACTGAATTTCAAGGCTGAGCCGACTCTTCTCAGAAAAAAGGTTAACATGTGAGTAGCCATTTCTGCTGGTTGCATAGAAACATTATTGAAATTAGGGTAACCCAAGTCTATATATCCATTTAAGCTCTCTAGTGTGTTTATCCCAGACTAAGTTGTTTTTGAATTTTCAACTCATCAAAGCACAGAACTATATACTTTTGGTAATCCTCATTCACAACTTCATGATTAATTCTTCTCTGTGGACAAATGGTGCTCTTATAGTAGCCTCAATACTTGGGTGAACATGTCATAGGAGGCGCCTTATGTTGAAGCAACTGCGATGCCAAATCTTATAATCATGGGATGAAATGTTGCCCCTTTCTATGAAGGCTCCATGGATTTTTGTTGTTGCTCTCAAAGAAGCTTCATAAATGGGGACATATTGGGACAATAGTTTGATATAATGTCCACAAGGTATGTGCCTAATTGCTGGCTTATATCAACAGATTTCATGCTTAACTCTTTCTTCATCATCATTATCTCATTTTCCAGTTGGGAACATTTCAATCGCTGCTGTTGTAGGGCAAACAGCAGATGTTGTAGAAACAGGAGCGTTCAACTTGGTAGGTATTGTATCACGTTTTCTCTTTCTATCTTTCTCATAAAGCTGCCGTTTTGATACTTTTTCACAGTCCGGGCATTGGCCCCCATCACTGCACAAAACTCTACAGTTCAAGGACCGCATTTCATTTTCACTTTTAATTGGTATCTCCAAAGTTTCTATCATGTGATCAAACCGAGGAGGGACAGCAGGCAACAATCCATTGGCTACCATAACTGCGTTGTCAGTGCTTGGAGAAACTCTCCATTTCCTCTAGAAGATTTGAGATTGTTATATTTCTCATTGACCTTCGATATATACAATACAGTTTGAGATCTTCTGGCAGCATCCAGTCAAATACATATACTGAAAATCCCAAACTGCAATCAATTATGACTTCAAATTCAGGTATTAGGAATTGCAGTTTCATCTTTTTAAAAACAATTTGAGTTTGACTAATTTCTAGAATCCATTCTTGCAATTACAACTTGCTGCTCCTTTTAACCAACTCATTAAAGTTTTTGTAACAAGCAGTGGGTTGAAATTCATTTGGCACTAACTGTTTTCTTATTGGTTTAACCTTGACCTCAATTGATTTCCTCAGAAGAGCAATGTTTGGAACTGCCCCGACAATAAGACTGGTTTGTGTCTGTTTTTCAGAAACAACTATAATAACAAAATAATCTTAATCAACATAAATATATTAAATAGGTATTTACATATTACAATTTAGATATCATTAACAAGATTTATACATTATTGGTCACAAAAATTTAGGTCAAATACAGTAGAAAGCGTTTTCTTCCAGAAGCAAAAGCTCATTTTCTCCCCAAAAGATTAGACAGAAGCAAAAGCTCATTTTCGTCTCCAATATTTATATATATCAAGATTAATTTTTGAACAATTATTGTTAATGATAAAGTAATTGATAAATGTTGCTAACTTTACCCCTTGAAATTTCTCCAATTTACAGCAACTTATACTACTCTATATGGCGCTTTTAGGGGGCAATGAGTGGTGCGAAGCTCTCACCCCCGGACTTGTGGCAGCCGATAAGAACAAAATGCCACATCCAGAGTAGATACACAGTATAGTTGAAGTTGACAAAGCAGAATGCAAATATTCAATTTACCCTGTGGATTTGATTGGGTTGAAAATGTTTCTCGAAAATGTTAACTCTATCTTCTGCCAATTGCTCTTTGAAGTGTTTGTCCACAGTACGATATTTGAGAATAATATTCGCGATACATGGTCTCCACTTTTTGTACTCTTCGTTTTTGGTACTTGGCAGTTTAAAGATACCAATATTTTTAAAACTCTTTCTTCGTGTTGTGCCCCATTCTGGCATACAACAGTTAGAGCCAGGCATAACATGTAAGCGCGAGAGAAATACATACGAAGAAAATCTCGAAGCAAATGAACGAACAACACGTGAATATGTACAGTATGTAGGCCAATGTTAAATCAGAGAAACATTTGGTGTGGTGTGTGGATTCTCTATGTGACAGAACAATAGATTGCGTTTAACAATAACATGCGCTTTGATCTTCACCGTGTTACCGGCCCTTTCTTTTTCTATTGACTATGCTGGTAGTAATGGTAGGGAGCAATTCCGTTATTTATCATTCCACGGCATATTTCAAATATTCGACTCATTAACATCGATTTCAAAACAAAGATTTCAGACGGTCAGCAAGAAATGCAACACCTCAAACTAACACTCATTAATATTCATGACATAACGTTTACCGATAGCTGGCGCGACAATTCTAATGATCAACAACGAACTTTGTGAGCAACGAACTGTTTGTGAACAACGAACTTTGGAGCAAGGACGATGAAGGCTGTGGACAGCATAATGTCGAGTTTGTATGTCAGGTAAGCATGCATAATGTTTTTTCAGGCCTAAAAATTCGTTAGCCCATTACCTCTCATCAGAAACCCATTCATTTGTCAAAAGAGTGCTATTATATTATATATGGTTTTATTGCCCATCTAAACTCTAGATTTAACTTGATATTTAACTGTCCTTAGGCTTTTATGTAACGCGTTCTAGATGTTCTAGGCTACTTTGTTTGGACTGTTTGTACGGCGTGCAACACGGGCACTGTACCTTTTGGTCTGCAGCATAATATTTCATTTTTAATCAATTTAGGAGGGTGGTACTTTAATCTAACGATTGAGAATAGCCTTTTTAGGTAAATATTTAGTTGTTAATTAATTAATATCAATTGTTGGGTAGTTGTTTCAGTGACCCTATTGTTAGTTACTAAGTCTCATCTCCAGCATTTTTTTGTAGTTGGCTGTTAACAGAAAAGCAGTATGTAAGCCTATATTATATTTTCTTAAACAGCCGAAAAGCAATAGGAATAAAGAATATGTTCATGGTTGGGTGGTGCATCTTTTATTTCAGCTGCAGTTCTACGCAATTCCCAGAATACAACAAAGGAAAATATTAGTCCTATTGTATTGTTTAATGATATTGTTTAATGATAAATTTAGGTAGGCAAACAATTTTAGTGACAGAAAAATCCTCTATGCAGTTTCCAACTATTTTGTCAAAAGATATTTTGAGCCTAACGCGAAGGTGAGTTGATATTAGCTGCAAATTGTTTGAAATAGAAACAAAATTTTGTAAATGAAATTCTCATGAGAGAAACATTTTTGAACGGTAAATATGACTTGAATTGACTAATAGGTGAATTTGCTATTTTTTCCATTGTTTTTCTTTTGATAAAAAAAAGCAACCCTCTGCTGGTAAAATTGGGGTAGCTGCCATATTGTTTAATTGAATAAGTGTTGGGAAGAAAAGAATCTCCAGAAACTTTGAGAGAAAAAGAAATTCAATACCTATATATTATATACGTTAATGGATATCTTACATAAAATAAGCACAATGTTAGGACATGTCCATGTAATATAAAATGTATATAATTAGTGTATATAATAGATATGAAAAGGCCACATAATTTCACACTTTCTTGATAAGAAACTGGAATTATATTAAGAAACCTAGACCCAACAAATCATTAAACTTTTGTTACTAAATCAAATATCGTTAAGAAACTATTTTTGAGCTTCATTTTAAAACATTTTTAGACTGCACAACCAAATTTTCTTCTTAGGAATTCCTATTAAAGGAACTTTGTTCATTCAGAATTCACCATTCTAAATGTTGTTCTTTTGAAAAAGATGATTGCTCATCAATTATTTTAATTTTCAACCAAACAGATGAGGAATAATCATTAAAGTTGATGTCAAAAAAGGATGTTCAATATGATGTTTATGATGTTCATTTTTACCGCGGAAAAAAACAGGCCTGGCCTTTTGAGCGGCCACGCCTCGTCACGCACCTCATTTCTCCTAGATGCTTGTTTTTCACGCCCCTAGATCAAGGAGACAGCTAAAATCACGCATCTCGACATTTTTTATTTGCTTTTGATCATAATTATTTTCATTTCGCCTTTTAACATTTAGGCATATAATGCTGATCGGTGAAAAACAGTCAATCAGTGTGATAAAAACGCCGCCACATCGTGTCATTTTCTTGTTTGTGGTTTGCCATTTTAGGTAATCAGGTCATGAATACCTGTTGCTTCAAATCTTTTTTCGAATTTGATATACAAGTCTTCATTCTTTTTGCGAATATCCAAAACCAGACTGGACAAAAACGTTGACAAATATGGCTGCGAAAAACTCCAGGGTCTTGCCGTTGAATTTTCAACATTTGAAAAGTATGGGAAGAGTGATGTCATTGGTTCCAAGACAGACATTGTGAATTTGAAAAAGATGATGACAATTGTGTGGTGTAAACTTTGTCCCAACCTTTTTCCTTTTAACCCTTTTTGACTGGTTATTCAACCTAAAAGGCAATATTACTTGCTAAAAGCACTAAAAACCTTAAAATTATTGGAAAAACGTAGTTTCAGAGTCATAATAAGTAATTAGAGAAACGAAATTTAATTTAGAGAAACAATAGGGCTTCATTACTGTTATTTGAAAAGTAATTAGTTAATTATGATAATTGCAAGTGTAAATAGTCAATTTTTAATTGCCAAATTTCTTTCACTTATAGACTAATGAACAATTGTACAAAATCGATACATTTAACTATTTAATGCAGTTATCTATTCATTATATGACGTCATAAAAGTATATGACGTCGTTTATGTTAAAAGTGGTATACGTCAGCGAAAATTAACAATTTATATATCAAAAGAGCGTACTTCTTGAGGCAAATTGAATGGTTCCATTTCTTAATTGTTATTAAACAAGATTAGATAAATAGCAGATAATCTGCTTTTTACAATATTGTTCTAAACCACTTGCCAAATAAGGACATATGAAGGTCACGTGGTAGGACAATAGACCATAATTATTCTTTTTTGTGAAGCCAATTAAATTTTAGGAAAAGTCAATAAGTTCCAACCTTACTGCAAGTAGTTTAGATGCTATTGAGGAGTGCTTGGTAGGGGGGCATAATCCCCCTCCGGGTCGGCCAAATAGGGTTAATGGAATATTTAGAAATGAAAAATTTGATTACCGAGCACCTAGGCCTTCCGAATTTTTTAATAAGAAACTTTGCTTCACGTTTGTTCTTCTTGGATGTCTAAAATAAATATTTTTTAAAGTAAAATTGTGTTTTAAACGAATTAAACACAGTAGGTTAATTTTCGTTTCTATAAGAAAGGAAATGGGCAACACAAGAAGAAATGAATTTACCAGTCGAAAATAGACTTCCTCAAATACGGAAAGGTACACGAATCTAACGTTCTTTTGGTAAAGATGCAGTTTAGCGGTCGCTGCTCACAGGGAAATAATAACGCATTTTAGCCGCCCTTTAATACGACGTTTTAGATTAATTTTGTCTTTGAATGTATATTCATTTAGCAATTTCGTAGCATGTTTTTATAAAAAGAGCATTTGTATTTGCATCATGTTCGTAATCGTAAACATAATTTTGGCAAATTTGATCCTAAACCCGTAAAGAATGAGTGAGCGAGTGAGTAATGGTATTTAACGTGCCTAGCCTCGAGATGACTTGTTTCCAGGAGAGGACACGGGTTTTACATAACCTTTTAGTTTTAGGCGCATACACTGGCTATTCTTGTAAGGTATTGGTTTCTGCGCTTGCTGCAGAGGGGCCTATTAGGACGACTGTAATGTTTTGCAATATTAGAATATTTAATTATAAATTTTATCGATAATAATGAGCGACGTTTCGATGTTATCTTAACATCATTTTCAAGCTAAATGAAATAAAAAACGTGGTTTGTATATATAGAAAAATAAACAATAGAAAGATTTTTTACCACGTGATGATAATTTTGGTGGTTCAGATGATAGGCTCCAAAAAGACTAAGTGAGCAATTTGGCGGCGATGGAATCTGACTGCTTGTTCAATTTTGGCTTCAAACTTTTAATAAACAACATTTCGTAGATTAGACAATCTGTTTTCCCTCGACATTTGCGCAATATTTTAAATTGTTTGTGCAAATTCTCGGGCTGCATTCCATGTTGTTCTTTAATATGGCAACCGATGGCCGACGCTTTGTGTTC
>JAYJMH010008163.1:0-24728 GCA_036873815.1 Phacellophora camtschatica
AATATGGCGGCCAATGCGCATGCTTGCCTCGTGCCTCGGTTCGGAGTTCGCACTCTAGTTTTATTTTTATCTCGTTGTTGCAAACAGGGATATTTTTTTCTGGTCACCCTGTGCCTGTATATATATACAGTATATATGATCTGTTGCATTTTTTGTTATTTTACAATTGTCAATCGCTTATTATGTTATTTTGCATAATGTAAATTTTTTATTTATGGTTTATAATGATATTAATAATGATTGATTTAATGATTGATTGATTAATAATGATTGATTGATTAATAATGATTGATTGATTAATAATGATTGATTGATTAATAATGATTGATATGTGTAGCTAAGCTAATATTTTTTATTACAGGATAAAGCATTTGACTTGGTAATCAGGGTTTTAACTTCCTATAAGTCATCTGAAGTCGATTCTGCAGCAAAAGGTTTAGATACAAAAGAAACAGATATGTTAATGAAATATATCTACAGAGGATTCGCAGAACCAAGTGACAGTTTTTGTGCGTCTTTGCTAACTTGGCATGACAAGGTTTGTTATTATATTTAAATTATATTCTCTGTAGACAATTTTGCGAATTTTGCTAAATTTAAGGAAAAAGATTTTGCCATATTCAAGAAAGCAATTTTTTTTTATATGGTTGAATAGTAAGGGTGCACTTTCATAATTTTTTGCCACCAATAGTTGTAAACTTCCTTAATTAAATGCTCTAGAATTTGGCCCAGTTTTCAAAATACACATCTTTTTCTGGAAAATTGTTGTGTTGTAACAATAGAGCATGCTCTATTTACCCAACCTTGGATCTTAGATCATCAAGATTCTGGACCATGCCACAGACCAATGACTATCAGTTCACTTTGAAAAATTCACCATGATTAAACATGGCAAACATCCCATTGAAGAAATTGGCCATTTCTGCAGCCATGGAGGGGTATGGGTACATTTAAAGAAAACATTTCAGCCAGAGGAGAGAAGGGCTGCTAGAAATTTTATTTATTTAATTGTGTTAAAATGAATGACCAATATTCAACAATATTCAAGAGTAATCATATAGACAATGAAATAAGGAACACTTTTTTAAGGAACTCAAGGTGGCTTTCAAAACTGGCAAAGTGCCTGAAAATCTCAGATCTGTCACATGCTCCTCCCAGCTTGAGGCTGAGATTTGCCAAAAATTAAGGATGTCAGAAAGAATTTTCTAGAGCGAGAGTTAAAATTGTTAAAAATTAAAAACACAATATAGAGAAAAAACATTTCACTTGTTGATCTTAAACATTTTAGTGCCAGCCTGCAGACCTGAATTACTAGATCTTTTCCTTGTATTCCGGATACTTTTCACCCGAGTTTTAGGGAAGGTGCATCTGATTAATAGCCAGTTTTATGTTAATAGCCAGTTTTATTTTTCATTTTCAATCCTGAGTAGACCACGGAAAATAAGTCAAGTCAAAATTGCATTTCCCAGGTCAATAAAAAATCCACAGCTTTGTTCCAAATAAAGAAATGTGAACTTGAACATGTGCCAAACCCTTTAATTTAATTCAGGAGCAGATTAACTGATAATTTTTATGAAAATGTTTGGGAGGCATTTTTTATCAAATAGCACTAATTATGTTACACCAAGTACAAAATATGCTTGCTTTCAGTAACAGGTTAGAACAAATTAAATTTTGATCTGAATTATTTCAAAGAACTGGTTTTGATCTATCAAGCTAGTGTAGTTTTTCATGGTCCAACCAGTATGTCTTCAGAGAAGAAAGTGTCAGACAGGTTCCTTGAAAAGAGGGTATCAGTTCCTATTTTCAGACTTTTGCTTTTATTTCAGCTTGTTGCAAATGGTGGATCTGGTAGCATCATTAGAGTTCTTGCAGATCGAAAAACTGTTTAACCATTGCAACTCATCATCTTTATGCTTTTTGTATTTTCTTTATTCACTGTAGTAAATTTCTTATAAAATATTGAAATAAATTTGACAAAATTAAACATGATTTTCACTTGGGTATTTTCGAATTATTTTCTTTTTGTGACTGTCAAAGATTGAACTATCATTTTTGTGATTGTCAAATGTGAACTGGATTCTCGTACAAAAGAGATTCTAAGGCTTACTTCAAGTGTAGGCTTACTTCAAGAGTTTAATCGAATTGCATTGAGATAAATTAGATTGATAATAACTCCATGTAAACTCAAGGGCAAAGCGTAGCAGTCTATATGCAACAATAGAATTTAACACACAAAAAATATCAATTTATCTACACAAGTTATTTAATTACAAAGTTGATAAATGTGTGTCTGCCAATTTCCAATCATAATATCTACTTAAAAATTCAACATAAATAAACCAAGATAAATGAACTTCAAATGAACAACCAACTGCAAACAATCAACTATGTTTTGGTATTACATAAATTGGATGATTGAGTAAAACCTCACAGCCATTTTGTAAGCTTCTTCAATGTGAGATTAACAGTGAAACTCTGACTCTTTTATCTCTTACAATCTGTGGAATTGTGTTACAGATTGCATATGGCTCTTGAAATGCTCTAGCATGAATGAATGAATGTGTGAATTGGAATAGTGAAATTACAAGTTTTTAGAGCAGACCAAACCTATTTTTCAGATCTATTCTTCTATCGCGTACAGTGTATGGTTTTACAGCTCCTTACAGCTTTACAGTCTTCAGTAAGAATTATTATACTAAACGATATCATTTCTCAATTCAATTTTTATTTGGTGTGTTTTTTCTCACTGCTTATTGAATAAAATTGTCTTTTCATCACTGATCTTTTCAATTTTCTTATAACTTCATCTACAACAATTTCCCCTAGACTACATAAGTTCCCTGTACTTTCGCTCTTTGTTGTTATTGTTTTCGCTAGGAATATCAGGCAGAGCAGCGAACTAACGACTTTTGTAACGAGTCTAAATTTCCCCCGCAGTGTATTATTTACTCTTATATGAATCTACCAACCAACTTTATAGACAAAATAATTAGGATACAGCAATTGCTCTTGGAGTCATGTTACATTGGGGAACCATTATAGTTGCTGTTCCTCAATTTCACTTTTATCAATAATTTCAATGTCATGCTCGGAACTGTTGCTACTGGCATTTTCAAGATCGACAACCACTTCGTTTATTTCAGTCTTCTTTTTGGTATTTTCATCTTCAATAGACGGCCATGATTCTTCATTTGTTTCTTCTTTGCTTTTCTGTTCACGCTTCAGTCGTTCATTCAGGGCCCGTAATGCTTTCCGCCTGAGAATGAAGTTTAGACAAATTACTTAATTAAAAACTTGTCACATTTTTGGTAAATTGTTCATAACTATCTGAGAATACCGTTTTCAGCAGTGTGGACTACATTAACATGGAACAGTTTGAGATGATCAAACTTTTGGACAAAATTTTGTCAGAAACTTTAATCTTTTGAAACTCTTAGTCGTCCCTCTAAAGTTAAATTGAAAGAAAATGGACCTTTTCGTGTGGAAGATTTTTTGATGAACTGCAAAAAGAAACATCACGACAGCTCTACAAAGAGTATCAGAACTTTTCCTGTCCAAAATGTTTTCATGTTAATGTATTCAAGAAAAATGTTTAACTCTTCAAATGTTTTCAACGGAGATGTGTACAGTATTTCATTGTATTTAGTTTGAAAGAGACGTCAAATGAAATTGTCAGAAGATTTCATCAGTTAAGGCTAAGAAATAATAGAAAAGTCCAAAATAGCTTTTAGTATCAACTGCAAGATCAAACTTTGGCCTTGTACCCTCTTGTTAGAATAGAAATTGAATCAAACTGCACTTGAAGTTTAGTTCATAATATATCTAAATCTGATACTGTACAAACGTAAGTATGAACAAGGTATTACGCACAGATTAATACTTAGGTTTGTACCAATAAGTTTTAGACTATAACATACCGACGCCGTTCTGCATCATTTGGACTCATTCCTGGCAGACTAATTGTTATTGAAGAAGGTGCTCCAACATCATACGTTCTTATTGGTGCTTTACAAATACCAATTTTCAGCATGATACTGAACACGATGGTCGATAACTTCTGAACCAGAGGCCTATAAAATGCAAATGACAACAGTATTTTAATTTCGGCAAGAGTGAATGAATTAATCCGCCAAAAACATTTCCTAGCTTCTAATTCACAAGCATTTGATCAAATTTAAAATTGTTTGAAGATTTTACCTGGCTGGTGCTGGAAAAAATGATGCAAAGTTGAAATGTTCATTTGTATCTCCTTTTATTCCCTTTCCTCTTGGTTGATAAAATCGCAGATAAACCCAGCCGACCATTATTCCGCTAAGTAATTGCAATGGGTGTGTTAATGGGACAATGCCAACAGCAGCAAAGATACAACTTGTAAATATCAACAGCGATGGCACATTCTGTAAAGAAAATCGAAGTAAAAGATCAATAGTAACTTGATTGAAGTGTGACGTAAATATTGGTGACATTGAAATATGGATTGTTGTTTTTCTGTTAGAAACTAGCAATGACAAATTAGTTAAAAGATGGAGTGTTGAAACATGGAGTGTTGGCCTTATTAACGAAATATTAAACAGTGGCAAAACAAAATGTTACTGTTAAGTGCAGAAATTAATTAAAACTAGTAGCTAAAAGCAAAGTAAATATCTTAATGTAAATTTAATCAAATCGTTTATTTAACTTTTGATGAATACTTTGTTATGAGGCAGTCCATTTCGCCCAGGAATTTCCGCAATGTTATTAATTGCTTCTCCAGATTTTGAGGGTTACCGTCATGTTTATTCCTTGAAGTGCGCACCAATTACCGATCCCATGTTCCTCGATGCATTGTTTTAAGCGTTAACAGGTACAGCCGCCATAGTCTGTACCACCTTTGATGGTGTTCGTGCCTCTAGTTTTGCCATTATTGTATACTATTGTCCCGCAAATAAGACCATCATTCTATAATTTTCTTTGCTTGAAAATGATGTTACGTGATGACGAGAAATGTTGTTGAACTAAGTTCTGATTACTAATCACAAAAAACTTAATTTTAAAAATTATATGACTTCACCGTCAAAGATTACGAATGGTTATTGTGTATAACCATAGAAGGTGGAAGAAGGTGGCAAGCACAAGGGCTACTGACCTCGACTCTAATTTCAGCAATTCTAAGATCGATTTTATGGTCTGGTGTATTCTGTTTGAATGCGACAGCAATGCCTCCAATGATACCTGCCATCCCACTAAACGTTGCAAACCTTCATGAAAATTAAATATAATAATTGCAAGAATAAGGGGGATGAAATACTTGCATTTAAAAATGACATTATTATTTAATTTTGATTCTAAGGTACTTCATCACTGGCTTTGTTTGCTTGTCCCGAGCACAATTTTAGAAGAATGAACAAAGAACAAAAACAGAATAATGAAAACATGATCATAGAAAGTTTTGGTATTCCTGTGATAAAATCCTTGAAAATTGAAGTAACATGAAGGAAAGACATTGCCAAAAATAGTTTGAAATGGGTTCAGACAGGTAAAGCTTAAAAAATGCCTTTACAAAGTCAAAAATTTAGATTTCATGCTGCAAAAACGAGTTTAATTTCCAATTTAAGTCCAATTTAACTTGTGTGTGAATGTGTTCCGTATTAAGCCATATCACTTCAAGTGATGAACAAAACTAGTTTAAAAGACTGCATTTACCATCCTTCTATCATATTAATTACTCAACATAAGATAAAACGGCCAGCATCCTGAAATTCACAATTTTGAAAGAAATCAATTGCATCAACCAAAAATTTACCATGTGTTCAAATTATTCGTTGAGACATATGCCAATAAGCATAAAACTGTAGTTAAGATTGTCGTGAAGACATCGAGAATGGCAAGAAATTTCTGAAATGAAATAAGAATGCATTAGTTCCAGTCAGAAAGAAGAGACACTACATGAACGGATCAAAGAAAATGACATCTGCTTTTTGGATTCTCCATCTGTTAAAAGCTAACCAAACGAAACATTACAAGCTCAACATGATGCGAAGAGTCTGTTGTGATATGTGATACAGTAAAATCCCACCTTTTAAGAAACTTGTTTTTTAACCACTGGCTATTGTTCTCCCTTAATTAACCTGTTGTTCTATTGTTCTATTTCCTAAGGCAGGAATTTACTGAATTAAATTTTAACCAAAACAAAATTTTTCAATCACATTATGTATTAATTGGGAATTTAGTATTTGCAACTTTAGTAATTGCCAAAATAAATGTCAAAAAAATTTCACAAAATGATTTACCAAATACTCACCAATAACTCTAAAGCTCCCCATAATGGTTCAAGCTGTTTTCCACAGACAAAAAGTATGATAATATCAACAATAACCTAAATAAAAACAAATAAAAACTATGTCAACACTCCATGTTTGTGTAGAACTTTAGGTCTGACCAGTAGTGTAAAGCTACATTTTGTAGAGGGGGACCTCTCAGAGAGCAACACGAGAGAACCTCTTTAAGGCATTTTTTGTCAACGAATTTTCTTCACTTCGTTATTTTAACATTTTTGCTATATTTCGAAACAATTTTGGAACATATTTACTCTTGCTGCCATAGCAATTTGTAAAATGAGTTTGATTTTAGGTTGGGAAAATGAGATTGCTTGCAAAGTTTGAAAGGAATTCCAGGTCTGAGAGCGGAGGTTTGGAATGCTACCAAATTTACCGTTTTTGGAATTGTCAAAAAGAATCTGATGCAAGCGAAATGTTTCCTTCTAAACCTACCGTTTTCAAAATGTAATACGAACAGAATAACAACTCTTGTCCTACTAAACCTACCGAAAACAGAAGGGTAGAAAAAAATATGGCCTACCGGGTGACCCCAAAATAAGTTGCTACGTTTGAAAAATCATCAAAATTTAAGTGTGTTACCAATCAAGCTCATGTTTACGTTGTCATGTACAAGAAGGGTTAAATTAATTGTTGCAATGTCGAAAGTTTCACCAGCACATTAAAAACAATGTAATTTTTCCGGTTTGAAAGCGACCTGGTTTTGATGCATGGTATAAGTTGTTATGATAAATAAATAAATCACGTTATTGCAAGTTGCCATCACTTCATATTGCTAGAAATGTTACAAGTATGATGCAAAAATAATATTTGCTGCATTAAACGCTTAAAGATATTTTGCAAAATTTAAATTACAAAGCTTTTGAAAATTATAGCTCAGAATTAGGTTTTTCAAGTCAAAATTACGTTATCATTCGTCGTGAAAGGTTCCAAAATAACGGCAGCTTCTAAAATTTACTTGATTCTTCTCACGTTAGGATAAATGTTCTCTTTAATTCGTAACAAAATCAAATTTGGGTGATTTTTCAAACGTCGGAATTTTTTTTGGGTCACCCGGCATGTATGTATGTATGAGTTCCATTAATTCAAGCAAATAATTCCAAAAATGAATTGTGGAAAAGTCAAATGAGAATAACGATAGAATAGTTTCAAAGATCAAACGTCAAAATGTAATTAATTTATTAACATCTTCTCACTTTCCAGCTCTAGCCCTGCTGCAAAAATGAAAACAGAATCCATCTCTAACTCTACCAGCTCGACCTTTTCTTTGCTCCATGTTCGTTTTTGAAGCCCAGACTGTTGCATAATTTGTCATGTTATTATGTGAAGTAAAAAGTTTTATTTTTGCTCTGAAAAAAATGTTTAATCAAGTCAGAAACTTTAAAAGGATAATCATGAAAACAAAATTAATTTATTAAACGTACAATTAAACTTGAATTTATGTATTGTAGCTGAACTTTTATACGTATTAATGTAACAATTTAAAGAAAAATAACAAGTACTTTCTTATTAATGCTAAATGAAATAAAATCAATATATGGGGATAAATATTCTTTATAATTCGGTAGGGAGAACAAAATAGTTGTGGCATAGGGACAAAATTCGAGATTTGTGGCCTTTGAAGAAGAAGTTCAACAATATATCACAGTTAATTTTAAAACAGTTTAGAAAAAAAGCTTGTGGGTGTTGTTGCTCTCATTTATCGAGCATAAGCTTCAAGGATATCACAGCTAATAGAGCGGCTAAGGTGCATAGCGAAGGTACATGTTGTGTATTGAGTCTGGGGAAGAAATTCTACAGATCTTATGGAGAAAAAAATAAGAATTAAACTGATTTCATAAATTGTATTCTTGTAAACAGTAAGACAAGAAATTTAATTGTTTCTTTGCTCAAGAAAATTTACGAACAAATAATAGAAGCCATTACACTGAAGTATAACGATTCTAAACATTACAAAAGTACAATACATAAAAATACGAAAGCATGGAAACACCACAGAATAAAATACAATTCTCGAAAACATGCATATATAAAGGAGATTTTGAGGTAATGTCGAGAAGAAATTTTGTTTTATCCTGTTTCAAGTGTACACTTTATAATATATTATATGTATTATATATTAAATGTTATTTAATATAATTATCTATATTAATAAACATTAAATAATAAATACTAAAAAAGTTCTTGTAAAATAAACAAACTTCAAGATAAATTCATAAAAATGAAACATACTTAACAGAATCAATGACAAACACTACGTCATCAATAGTGATACTGGTTTCTGCAATGTTTGTTGACAGAATAATCTGCGTGTAAAATAAAATATCCCATTAACCAACTTACACCCGGTTTTATTTCCAATTAACAAGAAAATCTTTTCTAAATTTCATTTTGCAGGGGGTAGCGCATACGAGCAAAACTTTATGCAAAAATATTCCTTTTTCATCCGGAATTATTTCTGATTAATAGGCAAACACTATATAAGTTTCATTTTGCAGGGGGTAGCACATAACAAACAAATTAATCTAAAAGATACATTAAGGTTAAATCATTGGAAATTAATATGAAATTCTGTCCGCAATTACATCCTGAAAATATGATGTTTTATGTTGATTAGCAATGGGAAATGCAGCCCTTCTTGAATAGGCACAATCAAAATTATTCATTCATCATTCAACTATTCATTTATACCATTTGTCAATTTGCAAAGGTAAATAGTAAGAAACCACTCTAGAGTCAATATTCAAAAAACCGAGATGCCTATTTTCGATGATTTAGATTCAAAGATGTTCTATTGTTAATTATACTGTTCTATTGCTCTATTGTTCAATAACATAATCAAGTAATTGTAGCAAAATTAAATACCTTGCGAACTCCTGGGGGTACAGGCTGAAAAACCCTTCGCTGATCTTCTCGTGGGATTTGCGAATGTAAGGGGAGCACAACATATTTGGAAGACCCTGTGAAATAAAAATGTAGTTCATTAACCATAATAGATACAGTGGTCATAAAACAACGATTTCCAACAAAGAATTTAAGTTAAACGTGTTGTGTTAAATATGTTGAGCGATCTACTACACGTCATTCATGAAGTACACACAAGAAGCAATGTGGCAATTTATCGTAAATAGGTCAATTTTAAACGGATAACAACATAGTCGGTTGTGAAACACAAATGGTGACATGGTCAGTTGCTAACATAACACTGTTTTCGCTGTTTGTGGCTAGCTGATACAATTAAATCAAAATAATACATATTTGAGAATCTAGTAACGAAGAATTACCTAATTAGTGAAAAATAACTTACCAAATTCAGGATGTTGCGTAAGATGTCTATGGATCGCAAAAATTAAATTCCAACCAGGCAAGAAAACGAGAACTGCCCCAGGAGCATCTAGACTGGAAATGTATTTTAGCAATGCCTACAAAGAATATTTATGTTTTACAAACCAGGGCATGGAGAAAGTCCACAAGCAGGAAATTTTTCAAATGACTGAAAAAGAATTTTTTTAGAACTAAAGTTTTGAAAGAAATTCAGAGACAGAAACAGAGAATTTAAAGATCATGTTCAAGAAAATTTTTTGTACAAAAATGCCAATCACTTGAAACCAAAAAAAAAACAGTATAAGATTTCTTAAGTTAAACCATAGTAGTCATTGTTCGGTCATCCATGAAATGTAATTTTATGGTTGATAAGAAATTGTGTCTGCTACTTTTGAAACAGAATACTTAAAATTTTCTCGAAAGATTTTTGTTCTAACAAAATTAAAAGATTGTACCGTAACGATACCTTCACAAATATAACTACACTCCCACGTAAATTATAGCCTTAAAATTTGTTTTTCTAGTTGTTGGTAGAAAGTTCTGAAAACAGTGCTACCAGGCAGAAAATAACGTTTTTCTCAAGCCCGGTTACAAACATTTAGCACATACTGCAAAAAGTTAAAAGTTGTGCTTGTTGGTATACACGGTACGCTAATCATAAAATAACGTAACATAAAATACCTCAATTAACTCAAAAGATGTTTCTCTCTCACTGAGTTGTGCCATGGCATTTTTTGTTGTGATTGCATATTCAGGACCACATAATAAATTTAAATTTTCTTCCTCCTCAAAATCTACATCAACATCTCTTTTTCTTTTCTTCTCTTTTATTGGTGGTATAAAACCAAGCATTTGAATGATATCTTCAAGGTAGTATTCTGAAAACATATATGAAAACAATGTTCAGAAAATCACAACAACAACTGGAAGAATAATTTCACAATTTTCTCTTTAAGTTATTAAGTAAATGGATCAAAATGGAATAAATAGAATTAAAACATTTTAGTAGTTTTGTATTTTATACAACGTATAAAATTGAAAGAGGGCTTATCAAACTTGGGTTGCTTAAAAAGCATAGCCAAAACAACTAAATCCAATACACATGTAACGAGACAAGAATATCGGGTGAGCCAAAAAACGGAGCATCTTTGTCGGACTACCACAAATCGTGTACTATGTTGATTATTACGATCAAAGTCGATATAGTTAAAAATGATTTTTGGAGATTTTTCCACACTTGTTCCTGCGTTATAATTCTTTTTCTGAAAAATTTTCGATTCTACAGAGGCACATTGCTCAGATTTCATCATTGAAAAACATTGATCAGATTTCAACATTGAAAAACATTGAGCAGATTTCAAAAGCTTGAGAAAACAAGGACAAAGAGGAATTTCCGGCGATATGGAGGGATTCACGAACCTGGTAAATTTGAGACATACCTTGAACAGGGAATGAACGTCCTTCTACCTCCATGACTGGGCAATTATTAAAATACTGAGCAAACAACGTTGTGTCGATAGTGGCTGACATGAGAATAACTCTGAGATCAGGATAAACACTGATCATGTCACGAACAACAACCAAAAGAAAATCAGTCTGTAAGAGAAAGAAATTGTATTTAAAAAAATATGACAATAAAATTGTAGTAAAAATTAAATTAAATAATTGTAAAACAAAACTGTCGAGAGGCCCAACCCAACAATTACCAATTAATCTTTCTCCTTCCTCTTCTATTATGTCCTCAGGGTTTTTCAAATGGTTTTTTCCGACGATAAGATATTCTTTCCCAATGGTTTCCCATTCAACGGATTCTATCAAATTTAACAAAATCATGAAACTGAAAAAAAACATGGGAAAATTAATAAACATACGTTGATGTCTCTCTCGTGAATTTCATCAATAATTATATGTGATAATCCAGAAATTCCACTTTCAAGTTTTCGAAGCAAGACACCTAAAAAAACAACAAAATAATTTGAAAAATTTTTATAAACACTGTTATATCACTATTTAAATTCTTTTCATGTGTGAGCGTTGCCTGACGGAACAGAGAAAAGGAAACTGAGAGAAAGCTTAACGGTACATACACCAGGATGCAGGGATGTTAAAACTAATTAGAAATGTGAGCTACCACTACCAATATCTAACTAACAAAGAACTATATGGTCTCCCTATACTTACAGAAGCGATCAAGACAAGAAGATTAAGATTTGCTGGCCATTGCTACAGAGCAAAAGAGGAATTGGCACGTGATCTAATGTTATGAGAACCAAGCCATGGAATTTGTTTTTTTTTCACTTTCTTTAAAGTTGGTTTAATTATAATAATAATTAAAATTTACGAGAAATCAAACTAATTTATACCAGCTAGGTAGAGGTGGACAGATTGAAACATTCATCGACCAGCTTCAAGTTATACCAACGTAGGAAAGGGCGAGCTACCACAAATGATGCAAGAGTGTACAAGCTGGAAGAAAACTGTCATGACTGTCCGACCAAAGTTGACCCGGTAAGGTAGCATGTAAATTGCTTGAAAAAGGAAGCCTAATTATATTCCAACCCGGCTGTGTTTCTTACTCAAGGCAGGAAAGTCTTGGGGAGACAAAATATCTTGGCTCATGCAATTTATCATAATATTCCAGAAGATAGCAAAGCAAAAAAAGGGGAAAAAAACAATAAAACCAATAAAACCTTTTAAATTCATACAAAATGTATCTGTTTACCCCCAAAAAACACGAAATTTTGCTTGTTTACAAATAGACCATGTGACACCCAAGGTATCGTAAAAAGTATATTACGGGCCTGTTTTTAAAATTCGGGGTCTTTTGGTTAGCTAACCACACCCTGAACCAGGCCCTTTTGGTTTGCTAGCCACCCTGCAATTTTGATGCCAGACCCCGCCCCATTGTGTATAAGCTACAGAAAATAGCAATTTATTACCAACTGTACAAAACATAATTGATCCATGACTTCTGGGTAAAATGGAATCAAAACGGACAGAATATCCAATACTTTGACCAATAGGTTCTCCTCTTTCAGTCGCTACTCTCTCAGCAACACTTATTGCACTGATACGTCTTGGCTGTAAAATATAAACAAATCAAATAAATAATAAGAATTATGAATCAAAATAAAAGCTAGTTTATAGCTGAATAAAAATTCAAATTTAATTATGCAATTTAGGAATGAATAAGATGTATGTATCCGCCAAAAATATTGGTGTATTATGACTTTTTTAGACCAAAGAAAATCGATTCGTGAATATATTTTACTTAACGAACAAATTGATTGATCTCAATACAAAATATCGCTAAACGGTGTCATAGAACTGTAATTAGGGAACTTAAGCAACGACAACGGCAAAGTCAACAAGAACCTCGTATCTTTTCGTTTTTGATGATTAATTTCCAAAAGATAAACTGAAAGCGTGCAAACGTAAATCCCACAGGAGATCCTGAAGTTGTCTTTCAGAATTTATATCGGCACAGCTGTATGTTTTCAGTTTTCAACACAACGCAACGCAACTAGTTCACATTGACATTACCAAAGGTGTTGCCACTTCCCCAATTCTGAAATAGATTAACCTTGTTGATGTGGAAAAAGTAATAAAAATGGATGCACAGGCAATTGGAAAATGGGTTTACGTTTCGGCTAGCTGACGTTGCCGACATGGCTGCTTAAGCTCACTATTATAATATGGAACGAAAAGACATTTTTTATGTTGAAAAATACTAACCCTCTCGTTCCCGCGGGTATTTAAAAACTCCAATAACAAAATTTGAGTTCCAAATGAATGAATAAATTTTTATTTATAGAAAATTAAAACTTTACAGTTTGAGTTTGTACTCTGTGTGACCCAAGCATAACGGGACTTATCTGGCTTGGGCTACATTGTAAAATAAACCCGCCAAACATTTCGAGGTAGATAACAGAAAAATGTCTTCTCAAAATTACTTGAAAACAAAGTTAAAACGATCTGAATTTCACCAACCTGAGTAACAATAATATTACATTCAACTCCATTTCCACCCATGATGAACTCATCAAGAACATATTGTGGAACTTGAGTGGTTTTCCCACAACCGGTTGCGCCTCTTATGATCATTACTTGACTTGCGCTCATAACATCAAGAATTGGTTGCTTGTAGTTGTAAACAGGAAGACTTTTTCTCTGCTCAAGTAATTCATTGAAAGATGAATCTTCAAATTTTGCATCAAATTCAGCTTTGAACTCTTCGCTCGTTGGAAGCGGCGGCTGTTGAAGATTCAAAAACATGAATTGCTAAAAAAATGTGCATGATGAAATACGTAAATTGTATGTGAATGACAAGAATTTATTAAAATATGACGTTTTCAACTCGGGGGTAACTCTGCCTCGGGAAACAGAGGCGAATTTTGTAACAATAGTGAAATTTACACACTAGTTTCAAAGCGATTATCACTCGAGAATAAAACCAAACTCACTCAACTGGAAAGCAAAAACAAATAACGTTGCGGAGATGTTTTTATTTTCCAGTTGAGAGAGTTTCGCTTTGTTCATAAGGGATAATGGATTTGAAACTAGTGTGTCAATTTCACTATTGTTAAAAAATTCGCTTCTGTTCACAAGAAAGAAAACAAGAAGAAAACAAAGGAAAATTACATTCCACACCTAAACCACGCCTATTCTCAATCGTTTTATAAGGAAGGTAGAACAAACTTCACACTAGGCGGAAGGTAAGTCCTTTTTCTGGACACTGCAATCAAGGATCAAAATATTATTTTCTAAACTCATACAGTTGAGCTACGCTATCTTGAACTCACTTAACTTGAACTCCGAGTTAACTCGAACTGTTTTGTATATCCCTTGAGAGCTTCCAGCTTCGGTTATCTCAAATACTCTTCGGTTATCTTGAACAAATTTCGTTTCCCTAGAGAGTTCGAGATGGCAGGGTTCAACTGCAGCTTCTTCTGAACTCTGAACTGAACTATCACACGACATCAATCACAAACCTTGTCAATAGAATGCAATTAAATTAGGTATATGATAAGTATATATTCTCTCCTACCATCAAGTCAGCAATAACTTGGTATTCAGTAAATACTAACCTGGTATTCTTCTGCTCCTTCAATAATAACAGGTTGATTTATCCATGGATTCCAATTAATATCAGGAGGTCCCCATTTAATTATTCCACGCTTATTATCATCATCAAGTGGTCGATGATCTGCCTCAATGGGTGGTAGGACAAGTGAGACTTGGCTTCCATCTTGAGGCTAATACACAAGGACATAACCAAATAAGGTTTCAGATGAGAAAGTTGAAACATTAAATAGTACAATTTTAAATTGACAAAATACAAAATTTGAAGTTTGCTTGGCCAACTGTGGACTTTACAGTATAATTTAAACTAAAATAAATAAGTTTACAATAATAAGCACATTATCTTGCTACTTGCTCAATAAACATTATGCTAAATAATTTTATATGATTCCACTCCACATTTGTTTCTTCTCAAATTTTTGTTTACAATTAATTCCGCCTTTTCCAAAAATGTTGACACCAAAATGTATCCACATCGAGATTTTACAGAAATATGACTATGCATTATTAGCGAGGCTTAGATTCAATACGAGATCAATGGCGAGCACAAGTTTTGAAATTTCACCCCAATGAGTGATTTTGCAACTGAAATTATTATATTTGTGAACCTTATTTTTCATTTTCACCGTATCGAATCCTCTTCATATATTAAGTGCTCTCATTGTCGCTTTAAGCACGGAAAGTTCCTCTCCTTATCAGGGTCTTCATTTTGTTTTTCCAAACGACAACGAGAAATCAACCCACCGATTCCCCCTGTGGGAATACATATTTTACAAGTTGATTCTTTAAATTTAAATTCAATTGTTTCAGCTGTCTTGAAATCATACATGAAATCGTCATGGATACATGAAATCGTCATGGATCTAAACCCCCCTTTATTACGTGCACCGTTTATGTACGTGGGTAATAGAGGCAAATTTTGTAACAACAGTGAAATTGACACATTAGTTTCAAAGTGATTATCCCTTTGAAAAATGTTTCAAAGTGATTATCCCTTTGACAAAGCGAAACTCTCTCAACTGAAAAATGAAACCAAACAATGTTGCGGAGGAGATGTTTTCATTTTCCAGTTGAGAGAGTTTCGCTTTGTTCTCGAAGAATAATCGCTATGAAACCAGTGTGTTAATTTCATCATTGTTACAAAATTCGCCTCTGTTTACGTGAGTACTGTACACAAACAATAATAAATGTCTAGAGTATAGTAATAGTTCAAATTACTGCATTGATGTGAAAAAATATTCTAAAAGTACCTACTTTATCTACCATAAAATAATAAAGCAGAACAGACAGGGAGAACATGTCTTCCAAGCAATTGCCAACTGATAATCTTTCCAGTCTAGTTTAAGAAAGCCAGAGAAAGCTGATTTTATTTAATAATTAATTATTATTTTTAGTATACTTCCAAATAGATTATTAATCAAATTCTTAGCTACAAATGAATCAGTATTGCAACCGTTTAGAAATTTGTGACCCTCTTGTGAGAAAATAAAATTCCACTATCCTCTTAACATCTAAATGAATTTTTCGGTTGACTAAACAAGACGAAGCTTTGAAATTAACGTTTAACATAAAATGAAATATCTTTCAAATTCCTCTGGCTGTCTTACATTTTTTACAACTGGAAAGATCATTAGCTACTGACGGCAACAATAGTGCATAACTTTTCAGGACTGCAGTCATTTGCTATTTCGAGAACTCGCTATTTTGGTGTAGAAACATTTCACCAATACTCAAAAATTCGCCACATATTCTAACCAATTCTTTTCAAATTTCGAAATAGCAAATTTCAACTGCAGTCCATTTAAAACGGACAAATTAAATAATATCTGATATATACAATATCTTCTTCTTTAAACAACAAAGGTATAAGTCTCCAAAGTCTGGTGAACCTTAGAAAAGTAAAAAGCTATAACTAATTTGGTTGACGGTTTGACAACAACAAAAATGATAACATAAGCAAGAAACAAACATTTATAAGAAAAATAATAAAAAGGCAGAAAATATGTACCAGCTGGGTGCGCCAAAAAATCGGATAATCTTCGAAGGGCCACCAGTAGTCGTGTACTACGCAGATTACTATGATTAAAGTGGAAATCCATGCCAGATGGACTATCCTGCCCTGTGATCTGAGGCACTCGATCGAGCACTCTCTCTTCTTAATGGCCCAAGGAGCATGTATGATCGAATGCCTCAACATTTTCCAGTATATTAAATTTTGCTAGTTTGTATATCATTCTTGATAAAGCTGCCAAACTATGTAGTTAAAACTAGTCATGATTCAACAACAAGCTCACAATTCAATTCAATGCAACTTTCTGTTTGTTCGGGTAAATACAAAATAACACATTAAGTCTATGATGCTATGGCAATACAATCAATCGATCAATCAACTTGGAAACCCGCATGAAAGAAACCCACCGAAAAGAACTTTGAGGCTGAAATTTTTTAAAAATATTATTGACTTTTTTGAAAAATTAATTTGAAATAAAATTAGCAAACCTCTTGAACTGGTCGTATACCAAGCACTGGTAACAGCTCATTTAATTGATATTCTAAATCAGGATTTAACTGAACTTCGTAAGGAGGCATCTAAGAAAAATAGCATGTTATAAATAATGTTTATTTTAATTCATACATATTTAAGAACATTTGACAACTGTAAAAATTTACAATATTTTCCAAATCAAAAAGCATTTTGTGATTTTACCAAATTCTTTTCAGTCTATGTTTGATATTTCTTTTAATTTTTTCCCCAGAAATACACTCCTTTCATCCACAATACAAACAAATTTCAAACACACAATTGAAACTTAAATATTTTCAAAAATGTCGTCCTGTTAATTTTTAAAAAGAATAAAACTATAAAGCCTAGTTTCCATGTAGTTTCCAAAACTGCTTTATCGAAAATGTACTAAAAAATGAGGGCGGGGTTGGCATGCATCTCTAAATTTTACCTACATGCTTTTTCATTTCCAATTTTAGTAAGATTAATATTTATTTTATCTTTTATTGCACACCTCTAAAAGGGACCATCATGGAAATAAGGTCATTTCGATCTTTTGATGTTATCCCTGCCACTCTAGTTAGGGATATTGTGATATTTTAAAAAATTGTGTATATATATTTATTAATTGTTTTTTCTTTCCTTTTGTATTTCTTTCCTTTTGAAACTGTATAAATATTTTTATTTCTGTAGTATTATATTTAGAAAATTTGTAAACCTTAAGTAGTGGCGAAATGATACCTACCTACCTGTCACAGGAATACCTTTTTGTAACACCTTACGCCAAATGGAAACTGCGCAGAGACACTCTTGTGACAGGCTAGAAATATAAATGCCCTGTTTTTGTGCCTATCAGTATGGGATTAATTTATATACGTTTTCCAAAGTTTGGCCAGCAATGCTGTTTTCAATTTTTGTGCGTAATTGGGTCCTAAATCCTTGCAACACCCTGTAACAAATGGAAACCACTTTTTGTTGCGACATTCTGCTAAACCCTGTGACACTCTGCGACTATATGGAAACCAGGCTTAAATGTACATATGAATTATATGTAATGAATGTATATTTGGGTAATCAATGTCATACCTCATCTGTTTTCTGTTTCTTTGGTTGCACTTGTCCAGGCATAGCTGCCTCAACTGCTCCCATATGAAATAATTGACGTACAAGACTAAGAGAACATGATTGTGCTGCCAGTTTTTTGTTAGAACCTGATTCCTTGGCAGTTATGGCTTAAAATAATTTTGAGAAATTAACCAGACAAATTAACAATAAAAATGCAAAAAA
Source organism: Phacellophora camtschatica (assembly GCA_036873815.1). Lineage (NCBI taxonomy): Eukaryota > Metazoa > Cnidaria > Scyphozoa > Semaeostomeae > Ulmaridae > Phacellophora > Phacellophora camtschatica. The sequence continues at coordinate 18,514 of JAYJMH010008163.1, forward strand.
TATTATCATACTGTGGTGGGTGGCACAAAAAATTCCCCCCCCCATTTTCAAATGCTACAGGAGCCTTGATGTTCATAATTTTGTTTTTGTTTGAAATTGATATGAGAGGTCAACATAAAGTTTGACGCCTTGTTTAACAAAATCTACAAAATAGTCACTGAGTTCCATTCAATGAAGCAAAAACATACAGGATTTCTGCTTCTGCAACAAACACTAATTAAGACTTTGATAGAACCGTTATCTGTGGCTTTAATTTAGTATAGCTCAGGGATTACTTTGTTGATTTTGGCAAACTAGGTATCAAACTTTAAGTTGAAACCTCTTATATCAACATCAAGCAAAAACAAAATTACCACAACAAAGCTCCTCCATGGCAGCTTTTCAAATGTAGGGATGTTTTTCAGCCACCCAGTATATAACCATGAACTATTCTTTTAAATTCTCAAAACGAATTTTTCTTAAAATAATACTCACTTCTTCTGAACTCTTTGAGAAAAACTTTTAACTCAGCAGAAAAAAATCTAGAAAATAAAAATTTCATAACAATACCATATCAACATGCTCTGAAAGTTAACTATAATTGTTTGTATATTTTTTATTGAGTAATAAATAGACAGGTTGGTAATTGTTTTGTTCCTACCGAAAACTAAATGATCAAATTGATCTAATTAATCTAACTTTTTTCCTCGCTTTATTATTGCCGTCAAAATATAAAACCTAGCTTAATTATATACAAATATATTACAGAACAATACCATTAACACTAAATTCAGTGCAAGAATGGCGATAAAAATAACATGATCTTGAAGAAGCATGTTGATTTTTTATCATAGTTCTCACACTAAGTTTATCAGGAGGTTCCAATACTAACTTACGTAATAACTCACCTTGCATGGTCTGGACCCTCAGAGTAATATTTAAATTCTGCTGGCAACCTCCGTGCTTGAAGAAACTGATGTAATTTTGCTTTTGCATTTGCTAGCGTCCAATCGCCATGAATGTGTGCGTTAGTATCAACTGATTCAGCCTTTGGCGAAGAGAAATACATAAAATAAATAAAACCTTTTAATTAAAAATTAATCTTGAAATGTAGTTAGAAATCTTCTTACAATATTGATTACTTTGGTCACTCCGAAGTAAACAACAGATATAAAAATGGTTTAAAACAATGGTATTTTTAGAGCTATTGAAATTGAAGATGAATTCCTTTATTAAAATATAGAGACAATGGGAGCTATTTAGTTTTCATTCTCGTAGTTATTTAAAGATTACTCCATTTGTATCCATCACGTAACTCTAAACTTCTAATCATAAACCCTCAATATTCATTAATTCATGAGATAGTACGTACATCGATATCTTCAAGTTTTCGTTTTCGGTCATAAATGGTGTAGTGATAATCTCTTTGACCCCCATCAGATTGTTGATTTCCACCAAATGACTGATTTCCACCAAATGACTGATTTCCTCCACTTGATTGGTTTCCATCAAATGAATCATTCTCTGTTAGAATTAAAAGGTAAGAAGCAGTTAGAAAACAACAACAAATCTTAGATCACAATACTTAAGAATTCGACTTAGTTCCTCCCTTGTTCTGCGTATTTGGCAGCAATCCTTCTCCATGCTGGATGGTCTTCAGTGATGTTGACTGCTCTCTGTATGCCAATGCCTCGAAGTCTTCCAGGAATGTCTTTCTCCATGTTCCTTCGGTCATCCTCTTTTCCGTTTCTCTTCTGGTTTTACATAACTTCCATCGGGTTTCGCTCAGGTTGTAATCGTAGGATGTGTCTCTTTTGAAAAATTGACACTGCTTTACCGATTCTAAAATTTATGTCAGTTAAAAATTTGTTGACATACTCTCCGTTGATGGTGATACCGGTAAAAGATGTCGCATTTTCGATACATTTTTTCCAGTGACATTGCCATTTCCTGGAGGGTTGTGTTCTGTTTATGCTAACAACGTGACCTCGTTTGCAAAGTCTAGATCTGTGAGGTGTTCCATGGTAGTCCAGACACATACAGTACAGGCCATTCGTAACTTAACATAAAAAGAATTCTTACAGATTTTTATCAGTTCTTTGAAAGGCTGTAAGAATTCTTGTGGTGCATGGAAGAATAATATTTGGAGCATGAATAAATTATTTTGTTGTCCCTAAAAAGTCCTCATGAAAAAGAGTTCTTTGATAAAAAATTAAAAGTTCTGAAGACTGTTGAAATTTTGGCAAGAATCCTTTTGCAAGGAAATTATGTTAAGTTACGAATGGCCTGTACTGTATGTTGCGCCATTGCCTTCCTAATAACATAGTCAACCGTGACAATGAGCAGAAGCATGGATAGAAGACAGCTTTGTCCAACTTCTATGATGATATCAAAGAATTCGGTGTTTCTTAAATCCGAAGTGAAGACCACCATATGGGAATACTGTAAGCGAAAACGTGAAGATCACCATATGGGAATACTGTAAGCGAAATTGGCTACAAAATGAGCTACAGAGGAGCAGACATAGGCTCCAATCATTATCTTGTTAGAGGAATACTGAAACAAAAGTTGAAGAAAATGAAAAAGCAGACAGTTGAGAAACTGTAAGACATTGCACAGCTTAAACTTGCAATCAACAAATAAATGTTAAATGTCAATAATATACAATAGAGGTTAAGATCCGTAACACGTTTAAATGCAAGTACAACAAAAAAAATCACTAAATTTAAAATTTCTAAAAATCTTGAAAAACATTACATTTCCATAGGATATGAGAAAGTTGTACTTTCCAAATTCATAAATGTAAAATATGCTATTTTCATAATTTTTTGGAAAAACAAGCTCAAGACTCCAAGAAGAAAAGGAAATTGTAAATGCACTTAAAATCTTTTAAATTTAAACTTCCCTACTGAAGAAAGTGCAAATAAACAACTGTACCTTTTTTGATCATCAGTGATGGTGGCTGATTTTGAAATTGTTGGTTCTGGGGCATTCCCCTTGATGCTGCTGATCTGCTTATTGCTTCATGGGGTGCAAGTGCCAAACCAGTTGGCAGTGATTTACCTTCTGGAGTTGATGCAAGATTTGGTAAACGTTGGGGTGCTGATGAAACTCCATAACTTTGGCCAGACTGTGCATTGAAAAAAACAGAAAACAAAAATTTTTTATTCATTTGTAAACAAATTTATAATGTTAGCAGAAAATTTGCTTCTGTAAGTTGACAGGAGAAAGCAAGGAAGAAAAGAACAAAAATAAAAAAAAGGAAATAAGATGCTTCTGCAAGATCTTGGCAACATCATACAAAGACCATGTCACAAATGAAGATGTCCATTCAAAGGTCCAACAGGCCATGGAACTATACAAAGATCTCCTCACAGCTGTGAGAAAACACAAACTAAAATGGTATGGCCAAGTTTCAAGTTCTTCTGGCCTTGTGAAAGCCATTTTGCAAGGTGTTGTAAAGGGAGGAAGGAAAAGACACAAAAAACAGTGGGAAGACAACACAAAAGAGTGGAGTATTGGTTTAACAGTTGAGAAATTGAGAAAGCAACGGCAAAGGATAGTTGTGGTTTCATCATTCCCACCAAAGACCTCAGAGGTAAGGCATAGGTGAAATTGAAATAAACATTTGCAACTGCTCTGTCATTTTCTTACAGAATAAAACAAAAAACAGCAAAAACATTGCTCACTGTTCTAGTTTCCACCTAATCAAAGATTACAAATTCTATGTTTGCTTTTCGTTTTTTGTCACTTCATTTCTAACCAATTTTATTTTAACTGCACAAAAAATGTTGAAATGTTCTAACTTGTGAGGCCTTAAATTGATGAATAAAATACAAACCAACAAGTTAGGAGGGACGGCATCAGCAGACATGTGTCCTGCATTGACTAAATGATTAAGAAAATCTCTGGCAGCAGCAGCTTCAGCCTCTTTTTTGTTACTGGCTCCACCATTTGCAACATAATCAACTCCTTCTATGGAAAGCTATGGAAAAAAGAAACATTTGTCTGTTCATCAGTCAAGAATCTTTAAAATTAAACTTTCTTTCTACAATCTAAAAGTTGCATAAACTAAAAATCCTTTTGTTTAATATAATGTGGATTTTGTTTATATCATACCACACAACAAGAGCATTGAAGGTTGCAAAGTTTCTTAACTGTTTACCAACTGGCTTAAGACTGCAGTTCAGTTCAACAGACGTTTTCAATTTATTTGCTTTTAGTTTTTATCACATTTTGTTTTGCTAACTAAAACATTAATTGAAGACTTTATCTTTGACATGCAGTGGTTTGGGGGGGCAGGAGAGTGAAGTAAAGAAGTCTCTACAAATGTTTCATAAATTATTTGATTTGAACCAGTAAAGAAGCAACATTTTGTAAACAATTCTTCTGGTGCAAGAGCAATCTAATTTTTTAACAACCAATGAACAGAACAAAAATAATCAAAATAGTGATTCCTTCATTATTGGGGCAATTATTAATTCAGGGGGGGCAATACCACTTTAATCTATAAACTACAAAAATAGCTTTAGTTTAGTCAGCACTAATTGTTAATTGTATTATTTTATTATCCGTGTGGTGTGTCGTCGTGCTTTTATTTAGTTTTTTGAACAGTACAGAGTGATATGATAGTATGCCAAGATGTTCTTACTTATTTTTCTATAGAATCATTTGTTTTTAATGAAGGAGTAAAAATAAAAGCTGCTTGCGGATGCTGATGAGCCACGCACGCACGCACAAAAAGAAACAAGACAAGTTGTTGTTCACAATAATAAGAAACTAAAGATAAGAGAGGAGTGTCTTATTTTTTTTTATATAAAATATTACTATTCTAACTCTACCTACTTCCTAATCTGTCTTGCAAATAAAGCTGCTCTTTTTTAGAGTCCAGATGTAAGAAGTACTGTATACCTGATAATTAAATCTGAATGGTCCATTTGGAAGTGCATCGTACTTTGGTTGGCCACGCTTTTGCTTTCCACACCAAGAATACAAGAATCCTTTCACTTCGCCAGCCATTTTTTTTTATAGGATTAATTCAATTCAACTGCTCACATGTGTACAATCTTACAAGCTACTTCGTGTATATGGTTTATGTTTATCCAAAGCTCCCGAACCTCAATCTATTTCGCATTTACAGCCATAAAACGCGGGTTTTAGGAAAAACTGGATGTGAAATTATGAAATAAAGTCATATCTTCTTTTTTGTTTGCATCTCCCTGCATCAAAAGAAATGAATGTGTTTGCTCTGGCGGCCATGCTCGTTTTAAATTTCGAGCCCATTCTCTAAAATGGGATCCTAAAAACCATGGTATGAATTTATTTTTGCATAGTCAGTAGAAAATTTTGTTTATATTGACTATTGACCATGGTTTTTGTTTTTCAAGTGCAGTTTCGTGGCCTTTTATGTTTCTTGACATAGTACACGGGGAAAGTATATCCTCCCTACATCGATTCCTCTCGGTCCTTACTTTGTGTCTCCAATGAAACCTATTTTCGCCACTCACTCGTAATCATAACAATAACTTGTATTTTGATAATAACTTGTATTTCCATAAACTGTAAACAAAGTTGTTGGAAATTTGTATCAGCTTTCCCAGGCTTCCCTCCCAGATGTATAAATATGTCGCGCAGCATATGCAAAGTTCAGGGGAGACGTGTCTGGAGCCTCATTCTAAGCTCCTTGTTCAGGAAGATGCCACCAAAAACTATTAAAACAATAGATTTTAATACGCAGAGGATTTAAATCAAGAGACGTTTCCTGTGCAGAGCGTAGCGTCGTCGTGTAAAAGTAATCCGGTAGGCCTATCGAGTAAATGCAGAGTAAACGGGATGTTTTTCATATCGTATCGCTGAGAATTATCGCTGAGACCAATCCGATCCGATATCGTGTACACGAAGCCTAATTTAACAAGAAGTCAAAACCAATGAACACTCCACCCTTCATCAAAACTTGCACCAATCCACCTTTTCTCAAAAATTTTACTTATTCCCGCGCTTTTGGAATGGTGCGATCTGATTGGCTGAGACCAAACCTAGGACAACTCTGAAAATAAAATCACAAGTAGAGTGCAGGATACAGGAGTTTACAAGAGGTTTCATTGCCGAAAAATGGTAAAATATTGTCAATACGGCACATGTAAAAATGATTCGAGAAAGCCAAATGCACCTTCTATGTTGAATAGATACGGGGAAAGAGTTAGGTTTATACGCTTTCCAGGGAAAGTAAGAAAAGA
>JAYJMH010008174.1:0-24723 GCA_036873815.1 Phacellophora camtschatica
CAAACAATAAATAAAACCAATATGGCGGAAGTTGCAACGGACACAATATAAACAAATGAATATTTTCTTCCTACCAATGCATCAAATTTTTTGCGACATAACTGATACGAAATTCGAACAGAATAATAAATTTTCTATCAATTTAAAAAGTTGTATTTGAAATCCAAATGTGGTTGCAGAGGATTTGATTATATACCAACCCTTGTTTGCCTTTCAGACGTCATTTTATACAACATTCGAAATTTTTGGTCTCTTAGATTTCAAACTACAGTCTTCCAAACAGGGATAGCTTTTTAGGTCACCCGGTAGTTTGATGTCATTGATACCCGGTAGTTTCATTTAAAAACTGTTATTTTTCATATTTAGGGATACTGAGAAAGAAGAGATAAAAAGACATGAGGTTCAGGTAATGTCCGACATTCTATCATTTAATTCGTATCAAATATGTCGTTGAAGCAATTTACGTTACGAAGATGTTATGATTTCCTTTCAACAAAATATGGCTTATTGGACTAAATAAAAACGGTAACATCATAACATCAATTTAATGTTTAATGCTTGATCAGACGTTGTTCTTATGCATAAGCAAATGTAGTGGACAGAATGATGATAACAGACAGTAATACTATCCATGTAAATTCATATCAATTTCAGAATTCATATGTTCCATTGATGTTGTTTTGAAATCTATGATTGTTACTTTTATGATTTTATGATTCATGATTTTATTTGTAAAAAAGTAATATAAAAATTAGGTCGATGATGTGTCTATTACTTTTACATCATTTTTAAGCAACGTGATGGATGGAACATTGGTGTTATTTATAGAAAGAGTAGTAAATATTGATAAATAGTTTACAATTTCGGTGTACAACTTGGGTGTACATAAAAATGGTGTAAAATTTTAAGTTCTGTTGCACCATATAGCTCAAGTCAAATGTCGCACTTATGTTTAGTCAAATCTATAATTTCAATGCATTCAATTGACACAACGTTTGAATTAAGCTTAAAATGGAACGACGCTCTGCTTTGCTGGCAAAATATGGTGCATTTTAGTGCGATGAAATTCTGATATTTGAATTATGTGAATCAAAAATATATTGCTTTTGTTAGCATGCAAGTATGTGCTTGATCTCAATTTATTTTCCCTACTTTTGAAATTATGCCTTAAGGACGGGCATGTAACTTATAACCACTTTTATTAATTTTTGTATTCATTTCAGGCTAATAAGTTTAGATATAGACTTCGAAGTGTCAATGACATTCTTAAGAGTAACGAAGTTGGAGACAGTGGAGAAAATCGCAGCAAGAAGAGAAGAAGCAAATTACCATCATGTAGAGGTAAGAGAAGATCAATTGCAGAAACAGTGATGATAAAGAATCTGCGGAAAGAGATGGATGGAGGAAACATTACAAATACCGAAGAGAAGGATGGAGAACTGCGAGCAGAATTTGACACAGAGGTACACACTGACCCAAAACAAAAATGTGAACTGTCACAAGGAAATGGTGGTGACAAAAAGGTACAGCAAAATGATGTAAAACCACTAAAATGATGGCAAAATCACGTTAGATATGATTATCACTTTGCTTTTTCAAGGTTAAACTTATAGGTTACTCTGATAGAGGCTATCTATCAGGTGACCCCAAATACTATCTCCGTTTGCAGGGATGTAGCTTTAAATCTGTACGGTTAAAAATTGCAAATTGTACTTAAAATGGTGTTGAAAGGCAATATTAGAGTTTGGAAGGATATCATCCAGCCACCTGAGATCAGGTTTACCTGTCCAAAACTGGAAATTGATATTGCTCTCATTTTCAGAGTTCTCAAGTCAAATTAAAGGGCGTCATTTATTTCCAGTTCATGTTTTAACATCAACACAACCTACTTGATTCTATATTGACTTGCGAGTTTAATCGGTGAATATATTCAAATTTTAAACTCCCAGCCAGCAATTACAGCAGACAGATTGTTTAAATGTCAAAACATGGACTTAAGAATTATGCAGTAAATTGTAATGTCTTGTGGCAATGGTCAGCTACAAGCACTATCACAAATATTATTTTCCCATATGAAACAGCTGTAATAGCCTTGAATACAAATTTTACTGTATGTATCGATCCTTGCTCTGGAGTGAAGAAAATGGTAGTGGAAAGACAGTTTCTTGAAGTGGAAAGACATTGAGCATTTAAAGTAAATTAAAATCTCTAACTATAAGTTTTCCATTTGAACGTCAGTTTGTGCACAATTTAAGATATCGTGCTACTTTACAACCTTGCAAATGGAGATTGTTTTTTTGGGGTCACCCGGTTGGTATCTTTTCTTATTATACCTGACAAAATGTTTTGATATTTGAATCAGGAGTAAATATTCTTCACAATGCATTATTCCAGTGGGTGAAGAGTAATGCATTTTTTTCTGAATTCTCATTGGAAAGTGTTAAGAAACCTAACTCCTTGCTAGGGAAAAATAATTGATTATTGAAGAATATTTGTCCCTCGTTTTAATAAACATGATTTATATGCTGATGAAAGCTGCGAGGACTAATTTTGTAATGCGTATAATGCATGAATTTTTTTTGGGGTAAAATAGTATATAGAAAAAATCTTTCTATATATTCACATCTGCATATATATCATTGTTGCTTGAATTTCGCAAAATTCAAGAATTTAGAAGAGCTCAGTGGTTTGACAGTTTTCTCTGAAGACAATTTTGTATGTTTTCAAAGGCGAATGATGCTCAAATGCTTCATAGCGAACATGAGGATGGAAAAGAAAGCAAAAATTACGATGCTGATAGAGTCTCTGGAGAGAGCCACTTTGAGGAATCTGAGAGAAAATCTTCGCAATTATTTAGAAGCTTAAAAGGAAAACAAGGTGAGCAAATAAAGACCTTTTTTCTTTTCGGAGCGCTTAATATATCGAGAAATAAAATAGAAAGTTTTATTTTAAAATTTTGTGCTTAGAAATCAATGCTATCATAAATATACCGGGTGTCCCAAAAAAACCTTACACGGGTTTCGCAAATATTATGCAAAAACGTGAATATAAAACGTTTCGTAAACACATAACATGCGAGTAATTTATGACCTCGATTACTAAAAATGCAAATTTGTAACGATCGAGGTCATAAATTACTCGTTTGTTTTCAGGCTGTTTGATTGATGTGTTTACGAAACGTTTCATATACACGTTTTGGCATAATATTTGCAAAGCCCGTAAGGAATTTTTGGGACACCCGGTGTTTAAACTTTAATTATTTATTTTTACAATGCTTATATTTTCCAAGTTTTTGTGGTTATCAGTTTTAAGAAAGATGTTAAGCATGTAATGTTGCAACCAAATTTCTAGCGCTTCATTTTAAATTAGTCAATTAAAAACTGTGTTGGTCCTGCTCTTTAAAAGATAACAACTTGGCATTATTTAATCTATAAAAACAAATGTTTGAATGAAACTTTTCATTTCTGTGTTCATTTTTCCATTTATTAGTATCGTTTTTTTATTTCTTAAATATTATATTAATTTGCCTTACTGGATTCATTGTAATAAATTAATTGTAAAAAGTCATCATTAATTATTGTAATAAATTTTGTGTTGTTGCATTTCAGAAAGTGAAGAAGAAGTTGCTGCAAGAGAGAAAATTGAGCTTCAAAGAAGGTATGGGCCATTCTATATTTGACACCACTCCAACTCAGATTTTTACGATTTTTATTCCATATAAGCATCACGATGAGAAATATAATGTTTCAAAATTTCAGCTTTATATCTTTTACCGTTCCGCCATTCTTTATAACTTTTCGCTTTTTGTGCTAATTGGCTTCTAATATTTTATAAACTGTTCTGGATAATGAGATTAAAATTTGCGAGAAACCATTTCCTAAAATTCCAAAGTACCTTTTAAAAGAGCACAAGTAAAGTTACTTTGAAACAAAGTTTTAGTTCTGGTATATGAAAGGCACGAGAGTTACAAAAATTGAAATCAGTGCTAAAAAGGGAAAGTTGATAGTAATCATACCACAACAATGCAACTGCACATTTACCATTCTCAAATTAATTACTTAAATATTTTCTTTAATGTTTAGCAGCTACATAAAATCCTTTAAATAAGGGTTATACTAATGCAACTTTCTATTGATATAAATTGACCATTGTTGCTGTTATTCTGTTTGTTTGCTGTATATGTTTGATTCATTTGTATAGACATTTTTAGTTCTTTTCACTGACTGAATTTAACAGTTTCGGCAACTGTTCCATATTCAGGTCACACTATTTTTTTGCCACAAAAACGACGCCCAAATTGAACACATACAATTGAAACTAAAAAAATATCTAATGCAAATTAAGGTAATACAATTTTACAAAATGATTAAAGTTAAAAATTAATACAGGAAAATACAATTGCATGAAGAATTTCTTAATAAAGGTGCTCTCTAAGTAGGTAAACTAACGAGAAGAGAGCCCCCTCCCCATCCTAATTAATGATCTTTGATTGATATAAATAGAGAATAATGTCTTTATAGTATTTTGCAATATCATTACATGTCGTTTTGTAGATAGATTCTAAGCTTTTTTTAAAGGAAAACTTTGGGAAAGAATTTCTGATATTTACTGGTAAGTTCCATAACTTTGCCCCCAGATATCGAATAGACTTCAAGCCATATTTAAGACTGGATTTTTGAGTAGTGATGAACAGGTGAATCAAAAGAAAAGAAATCGAGGAAACATAAAGGTGTTAACTTTTTGGTTGATTCGTAAACAAAAGTTATTAGTCTAAGCTTAAAAATATCAGAAAGTCTTAGTAACCCTAGATCTTTAAAGATAGGAAGAGAGTGGGAAAGATAGGTTTGACCAGAGATCGCTCGGGCTGCTCTTTTTTTGCATTTTGAATATTTAGTCTATGTAAGAATCGAACGTTTGTCCCCAGACAGTTATGCCATACTGCAAAAAAGATACAAACGATTAGTTATAGGTGCATATCATAGTATCTAATGGTAGGAGCTTTCTAATTTCAAAAACGATTTCTTACTTTTTCTTTTGAAGTTTGTTGAGATGATATTTTCAAGAGGACTCCGAGAAAGTTAACATATTTAACTTTGGAAATGTGTTTTTTGTACCTATTTTAATTATGATATCAAAAGGGATTGAAATCACAGAAGAGTGAAATATTATATAGTTTGTTTTACCTAATTCAATGCAAAGCTCAGTGTTTATTTTTTAGCAAGTTTATCCATTGTGTAGTAAATATTGGTATCATCCGCAGAAAGATAGAAATTTAGCTTATTCGAAACATTAGGTAAATCATTAATGAAAACTAGGTAAAAAGTAAAGGTCCAGGTACTGATCCCTGAGGCACACCGCAAGTGATTTTCAGAAGATCAGAGTTTTTCCATTGATTGAAACAAATTGATTTATATCTGGGAGATTTAAACTCCCCCTAATACAATGGTATTTAAGGTTAGATATTAAAATGTCATGATTTACAGTATCAAACGCTTTTAGAAGGTCAATAAATACACCACATCCATATCCAAAAAGTCTTGCAAGCGAGGCAGTTTGAAAATGCTAGAAAAACAAAGTATTTTTGGCGCTAAAAAAACAAAAAACAAAGTATTTTTGGCGCCAAAATTACTGTCAATTGTAGGCCTAATGGCTTCGGTCATGCTAATTAATGCGTGATCAATTCAATGGTTTTCTTGAAAACCAAATTGTAAGGGGTATTTGATTTTAGTAAGAAAAGAATAGAGTCTCTTGTGCATCAATTTTTCATATATTTTACTAAAAATAGGCAACAAAGAGATAGGTCTATAATTAGAAATGATCTCAGAGTCGCCCTTTTTATAAAGGCAGACTACTTCAGCTACTTTCAGCCTTATTGGAAAAGTTCCTATAAGAAACGATTGATTTATAAGTTTGATTTATTGACTAATGGATGGGGGATATGGGGCCCAAAGTTCTTATCAGTTTTAATAGGGATACTATGAGGATCAACATTTTGAGGAATCCAAATTGGATATCACATCATCAACTTCCATCCTAGTGACAAGAGAAAGGAACATCGAGTTTGTATTTTTGTTGACAAGGTAATCAAGAGGAGACTTTGGTGTTCTTGGCACAGTTTTTTCTAAATTATCAGCAACATTAATAAAAAAGTTATTAAAAATATTTGAAATTTCTTTAAGATCAGACGATTTTGTTATGAATTTCAAAGATTTGTTTTTCTGCTAACGTGAGAAAGACCAAGTTAATTTTAGAAGCTGCCGATATTTTGGAGTGATAACGTAATTTCAACTTTAAAACCTAATTTTTAGCTATACCTTCTAAAACCTTTTAAAAACAATACTTTTAAAAAGTTATCTTTCAAAACGTTTAATGCAGCAAATGATATTTTTCCATCATATTTCTAACATTCCTAACAATATGAAGTGACGGCAACTTGCAATAATGTGATTCATTGATTTCTCATACCGATTTATACCATGGGTCAAAACCAGGTGGATTTTAAACCGGCACAATTACATTGTTTTTAATGTGCTGGTGAATTATTTGACATCTACAATCAATCCAGCCTTTTTTGTACATGGCAACGTAAAATTAAGCTTGATTGATAATACACTCGAATTTTGGTGATTTTTCAAACATGGAAACGTTTCTCTTGGGTCACACTGGTATATGATGTAAAAGAGTATTTAAAAAACTAGTTTTGCTTTAGGTAAAAACTCATCCCTTTTTGATAATAATCACAGTTTCGTAGAGGAAAAATCAAATTGCTTGTCATAATATTGCACATTCTTGTAGCGGTTTAGACGCAGTGAAATTTAGCGTCATAGGAGCGGCCTGGTTTTGATGCATGTTATCACGCGGCTCTGAATAATTGTCAGATTTGCTTTAATTTCCATTTTATATTGTTAAAATTTTTATAATTGTTATCCAAATAATGGCATGCTTCTATAAATTACAGCAAAAAGCTTTTTAGCTGGAATTACAAAAATAATTGATTGAAAAGTATAGCTCTAAAGCTAAACAGTAGGCTTTTAAAGATGTATAAATTATTCCATACTGAGTGGACATCTAGAGGCAGGATACGGAAAAGGGGACCTAGAGAACTACGAAGAGATGAAATGGAAAAGACACTGGGGATGTGGTAGACTTACTCCAAGTCTATTTCCTTCCGTTGGTCAGTAAAATGTATGTAACCGCGGAGGAAAATACCCAGTGGAGGAGAGACCTCAGTCCTGAGGTTGCTACTCCGCAGTGACATATTTTTTACTAATTAAAGAAACCAAGTAGACTAGGAGCAAGTCTAGGAAGGCTGAGATGGGATGGACGAAAAGAGTGCGCGATAGGCAGGAGTGGAAGATATTGTCAAGGCTATCTGCACGCAGTGGTGGCATGAACACCTGAAGAATTATTTCATAATTTATTCACATGCCATAATTTATTCACAAGCCATAATTTATTCACATGACAAACGTTTAAACGGCTTTTTAGGTTACTCGGTATTTGTAGTAAAAAATATGATGTTGTTTGTTTCGATGATTATGTGTGAACTCAGAGAACTAGCCGGAAGTTAGAAAAAGGTAAATTGCGAGAAATCCATTTGCATAGTCAAATATTGCTCTTGGCTTCTGATGGCTTCAAGACGTTATATCACCAAAAATCCCTCAAAATGAGAAAGGCAAGGATGCATGTGATTTGTCAATTGCTGATCATAATTTTTCGATTAAATGTTGTTGAGCAAAAGCTCCTAACGGGGGGTGTTTTTTTCATGCGCACAGATGATAATGCCCAGGAAAATCAGATCGTGGAGAATGATGTGATCCAGAGCAATTTCCACATGCAGTGCAGCCAGGAAAAGAATTGCAAATATTTGGCCAGAAAGAACTCTCAGGATTTCAAGAATCTTTCGAAAGAAAACTTTGCTTCTCTTCGCAATTCAAAGTTCACAGAAACATGGGAAAAACGTTTCTCCTCAGGTGAGACTTGCCCGCTACTGTCAATCAAGGGTTTATCAATTATATTGACCCCACATTTGCTCACAAAAGTTTATCAAAAACTCGAAATTTTTAAAAGAAAAACACCCAGTTATGGGAAAATTTGTCTGTTCTTTTTAGCTAGTTTTAAATGATTCACACCCTTTTTCATCAGGAAATCTTATGAGAAAATTAAGGCTGAAATTTTGGGAAAATTAAGAAAAAATTAAGAACAATTTTAAGCTGAAATGTTTGGCATTTACATGATTTCTTGCTCAACTTTTTAAAAGGTTCTGTCGCAAAATTCATGAAGTAATATTCAGTTTATAATAACTATGTGTATAAATTTTTCGTGTTTAAAGAAAACCAGCAGTTTTTGGAAGAATGGTATTCAAACCATTATGAAAAATAAAAACTTTTGGGACGAGAATTGACTAAGTTTTAATTGAATCATACCCACCCTCGGTCAATGTACACACCGTTGAACCTCTATCTCGCTTCAATCCGAACTCGTAGTAGACTTTCCCTAAGTCTATTTCGTGCCAAATCACAAATTTTAATTTCGTACTCAACACATCAAGGTAAGTGACATATCGATTCCCTCTAAATGGCATTCCCTCGATATGTTGAGTACGAAATAAAAATTTGTGATTTGGCACGAAATAGACTTGGGGTAAGTCTAAACTCGTAGTTAACTCGAACTGTTCTGCATATCCATTGCGAGCTTTCAGTGTTGATTCAACTTTGGTCATCTCGATACTCACTGTCTCGAACGAATTTTTATTCCCCTTCAGAGTTCGAGTAAGTAAGGTCGGATTTATTTTGCAGAGGTTAACAGAATAGAACTAACTCTATTTAAGCCATAAATTAATTGTAACAGTTCTTAAATGATCAAGAAAATCCGCGATAAAATTACAATGTTTAGCAAAAAGTTCCACACGAGCTTATGCTAGAAGTAAAAAGATTTAATTTGTTCTTTGATCCTTTGGAAAGAACATTTTAGGCTCTTGGATAGACCAACTTTCAAGAATTAACAATAACGGACAATGCAAAGATGAAAAATTTATATTAAAACTTCAAAAAAAATATCTCTGTTTGCAGGGCCGTAGCTCAAAATCCGTAAGACTCCAAATCTCAAATTAGGCACAAAATGACGTCCGAAGGGTAAACTTAGAGTTTGGAATATCACCCAGTCATCTGCGACCACGTTTACTCGTCAAAAAACTGAACTTAAAATTTCCCTAAAACAACATGCTTGATTTAAGGGCGACTTGGGAGTTTAAAATTTGAAAAGATTCTGTGATCAAATTTCCCAGTCGATATAGGAGCTAGAAATCTTATTTTCGTGTAAAAACATAAACTCGACGAAGCGAATGGTTTTCCTTTAAATTGACATGAAAGCCCTCATGAGCACAATTTTAATTTGGAAATGTAGTGATCGCATATGACTTGATGATATGCCAAACTCCAAGTTTGCCTTTCGGACTTTGTTTTGAATATAATTGAAAATTTGTAGCCTCACAGATGTCACCGAGATTTCAAGCTCCAGCCTTGCAAACGGAGATTTCAAACTACGAAATTCTAAGATTCGGGAAAAGTCTGTTCGAAGACCCTATCCAATTATTTTCCAGTATCTCTGGGTTTTTTAACCCATGACGTCAACTGTAACTCGAACTTCGTTTGCAATTTTGAAGTTTGCGTACTTGGGTTTAAGCTTTATGTCAACATCTTGCTTCATACGCTTTATAACGTGCTCTTGCCACCTGCCGGAATTGTTTTTTCTAATTAGAAATCCTAAAGTTTTTTTTAACTGTAACTCAATTTCCACACACAACTACCAAAAGGCGCTTTCCGCAATTTACGAAAATAATTTAAAGAATTAATTTTGGAATTTATGATGGGAATTTTCATTGCATTGCAGCATTTAATATGCTAGAAAGGTTTCAATAACTTGAGAAAGATTTCAATAATTATTTTTTTTGACCAATTTCTGAAATTGGTTTTTTGATAATCAGTCGATTGGCCTCTAGCAATTCAATTCAATAACCACAACTGATGGGGAACAAATAGCGCCCTCGTAACATCGAAAATGTCTTATCACTCATGCCTTTATATTTTTTCAAAAAAACTTCAAAAGTTCCCTTTTTAGAGAATGTGCTAAACATCTCCATACTGTATACTTCATTGCCACTAAGCGTAAATATTTTTTGAGCTACCAAATAATTTCACCTTTGCAATAAATTTTACTTTTCAATGACCATCTTTGGTAGGCAGCGTTAATATAGCGGGTTAAATGAATGTTGTAGAAAAAGAGACATTGAGTATGGACATGATTTGATATTTTAATCGAAGTTATAGAGAACGATGCTTTTGTTTTTATTAAATGTTTAAAATAGGATAGAATAGAAGGCCATTTACATTTATCGTGGGGAAAGAACGTTTATTTGAGAAAGGCAGTTTTCAAACTAACCGACGCTAAACCAACACTGAAAGCCCAGGGGGGCAGTATCACCTGACTTGGGTAGGGAGACGTGTCCTATATTTTTGGGTCTGGGATTTTGATTCCATAAATATAATTTTGGCACTGCTACTCTAAAAATTTGAAATCTTATATTTGGGTAAAATATCAAGGAGTAACACAGAAATGTTAATAAAAAGATGTTATTGGTAGCAAAATTGCATCATTATTATATTTTTGCATTATTGCATCATTATTAGGCGCCACACTATTATATTTTTGGGTATGCGTTTTCCTTCTATTATATTTTTGGGTCAGCTCAAGATTTCTCCGGACAAGCCTCCTATCTAAGTTAGATGGTACTGCCCCCTTCCCCCTGGGACTGAAGGTTTTCAAGAAATTACAAAGCAGTTCGAGTTTAGCCTGAATTTCATACTTTTAAGAGAAGTAACTGTATATTTTTGGTTTTTAACCAGCCAGTAACTTTGAATATATTTGCAGCTAAAGTGTACAGAGATTGCAAGGAAGCATACGACGATGGCATCAACGAAAGTGGCGAACGTAAGATTTTTTGGAAAAACGGCTCTTACTTCAAAGCATTTTGTGACATGAAAACTGATGGGGGTGGTTGGACTGTTTTCCAGAGAAGAAGAGGAATAGTTCTTGATTTTCAACGAAAATGGAATGAATGCAAGGTTGGCTTCGGGGACTTTAAACACAGCTTTTGGCTAGGGCTGACAGCAGTATATCAGTTAACAAGACGATCTAACAATACCCTGCGTATCGAGCTGAAGGACATTAATGGTCATGTTGGCTTTGCGCATTTTTCTGATTTTCGTGTCGCATCAGGGAAGAAAAACTATCGACTGCACTTGAAATACCGTTTTGGGAACATTGGAAAAGCACTGCAGCAAAACAACGGGATGAATTTTACGACCATCGATAGAGATAATGACAACGAAAAGTCGTCTAATTTAGCTAACTTGACAGGTGGGCCTTGGTGGCATAAGAAGGTCACTCCAACAAATTTGAACAACATCCCGGCTGTTGCCAGTACTTTTGGTATTTTGGTATCACCTATACATGATGATAAAATGATGAAATGGGGGAGATGGTCTCAGGGTAGAATTGTTAACTCTGAGATGAAATTCAGAAGAGTAGACTGACTTTCTTCATTTGACGATGCTTTGAAAATAAATGTACTTATCTATTGTGAGACAAATCAATTATAATACAAAAAGGAGAGCATTATTGATATTTTTTTCGCTTCAAAAATTAAAAAATTCGGATATATAAGTAATTCATTAGTTTGGCAGTTCCCCCTTCGCGACAACCATCGATAAAGGTTTCCACTTTCTCTAGATATCATCATTTTTGTAATCATTTGTCTTATGTTGGGGTTTGCTTCAGACCCTTCCTCCGCATTTTTCAATTTTTGATCACTAAAATTATTTCATTTTTCTTTTCATCTTATCCTGCAACTTCTTCATAATAACCTTGCTGCTCTATTAATTATCATTGTTATTATAGTTAACAAAATTAAAAATATACCACCAGCTATATACTTTGGTAAAACAAAAATGTCACCACATTTGCAAAGCTGCTGTGGAGGAGCTTTAGGTTTTAACACTTTGCTCTTGCTAGATGTTGATGTAAGAGGCTAGTCTGGTAGAGTTTGGGCTCAAAATCTGACTTTTTAGCCAGCCGCCACAACTTCTTGTGGCTCCAATCACAATGCTACATTGTGATCACATGACAATTTATCGTCTGTGATTGGAATATTTTCATTACTGTAAAATTGTGGCTCAATGATTGCGTTTTGTGGACCACTAGAAAACTGTTGATTGAGTTTTTGGTTGTAATTACACTTATAGTTCATTCTACAATTATTAAGACTTTGTCTTTTCTGAAAACGAGACTCTAGTAAGAAACTTCAACTTAAAGTTTTACACCTTGTTTGCTAATCTACTAAATCATCACCGAGCTACGCTAAAGGAAACCAACTAGTGGCACGTACCCCCCCCCCAACATTTTTGCAAACCGCCATAAGTGCCCCTTTCTGTCTGAAAAGTGCCCTTTGCTGTAAAATGTATAACTGATTGTGCCCCTTTTTATGAATGAAAATTGCCATTTTCTACAAAAGATATAGCTTGTTAAATTGTTGTTAAACTTACGAGACCCGATTACAGAGAGTGGAAACAGATATCTAGGAGCCTGGGGCACGAGAAAACGAGGGGCACTCTCTGTAACCCCCACAAGACTTTGTGGTTGATATTTTAAGGCAAATGCTCCACGCTTCTTCTGCCCTTCTATTGAATAGGTCATTTTGTGCCCTTTAAAAATGAAAACGTGCCCCCTTTTCTTTGTGTTTTTGAAAACGTTTATACGCCCCTACGCACTAAAAAAAAACGTTCCTACGCCCCTTCTGTAATAGTCTATTACTCCATGCTCATCACATTCGTTCCAAGAACGCATGACGCAACATTCTTTTCAGGCTGCTGAAGGGCAGCGAAATTTCTAAGAAAATTAGATGTATATATAAAAATAACGTATAAGTGTGTTTTTTGTAACTGAGCATGAAGCTACCGAAGTTAAAAAAGATATTTAAAAATATTTTAATTCACCGTATATTATTTTGTAATCACGTGACTTTCCCGCATTCACAATTATTGTTGCACAGCCCGGCAGAGCCGTTTCTAGCTCAATAAATGTTAGCCAGGATAGCATTAATAAAGTTTACAAATGGATACGAGTAACGAAGAAATTGATGTTTCGATGGTGTTAAACAGCTCTGAGGTAAAAATGTGTACACGGTATAAATTTAAATGCGTGAAGTCTTCCAAGAAAGATGAAACCTTTTCGTTTTGCAATTTGAATGGAGGAGATTTCGAACTCCAAAATTTTATTTATTTTAAAGCGTTTTAAAGCAACCAACATACTCTTTTCCTTTTCTCATTCCTCAAAGATTACAATATCAGAAGATTACAAAGATTGTGTTTCATTGAATTTAATATATTTCAATTAAATTAAATCTATATATAAATATTAAATGTTTCTGACTAAACATGGAGAATGCTTGACGTCCTTGACAAAATACGACATGTTTGCGAACTTAACAAATTTTGGTAAAAGTTCATTGTTTCACACTTAGACAGTAGGTATGTAGTGGCCTAGATACTTCTTCAATTTCTTGTTTCAATTTTAAATCGATGTTGTTTAGTTTAGTTATGTTTAGGTAATTTTATCCATAAATGTTGAACAGGTTACAATTTTATTTTTATTTGAATAAAAGTCACCCAGTGACGAACATTTTACCGCCAAAACTTTGCGCGATGAAGCCCCTGTTTGGTCATGCTTTTATTATGCAAATTTTGTTGACTGACCATTTGGACAGTTTTGAAAAACATGTCGAATTCTATTTTTGATGAAATAAAAAATATCGGTGTCATTTGTCCTTTTAACTTGTTATGATTTTGTCGTAAGAATTATGTAAGTTTGTTGTATTTGATGTTTTGTCGAATGCATATGTTTTGGGTTCTTTTTATGAGTATCAAAATTGCACTTGATAACAAGATTTTTACATGAAAAGCCTGTTAAAGTAAGGCTACATTCATTTTTTTAATAAGAAACTTGCGATTGTGCTTTTTTGGTAGGGTTTCTTAATTTTTTGAAACAATTTGTATAGCTAAGTTAAAGTTTCTTACGGAGTCAGTTTCCTAATTTTTCATAAGATTTTGATCATTCATCGAGAACCCCCTGAAAATAGATTTTTTTAGCTCAGAGGATTACAAAAAAGAACCTCATCATAAACGAAAATCAATACAGTATTAATATTATCATTCGCCTAAACTGAATGAAACGGAACAATTTAGCAAAATATAGTTTCAACAAAACAAATTCATTAGATCAGTCTTGTTGTCACACGAGCATAATTTGGACCCAGCCCGTCTATATCTTCTAAGTCAAACTAGGCATCTGTCCCGTCATAGTCAACATAGTCAACTGGAAAACATTTCTGCTGCGAATTGAGCTCTTATCCTTTCTAGTAGAGTTTCTTAATTTTTTGGAAGAGGTTACTATAGACTTTTATAAGAGGTTTGAAATGAGATATGAAAAGTATAGCTTTTACGGTGTACGGTAGCTAAATCCTTCGGCGTGACGGTGTTCTATTTCATTTCTTTTGGGTTTCTTAACAAGTCTAGGTATATAATTGCCGTGCTTTTTTCAGTTTTTAGAAAAGGCTTTGTCATCCGGAGAAAAAGCAACGATTGTAACAGCAGGAACATCACACGGGAACACTGGTGCAAGTTCTTCCCAACTTACAGAAAAAGGAAATTCGAACACAGTGAGAAGGATTAGAAAAAGGGAAAGAAACATCATTAGCAGCAGAAAATACCGGGCAAAAAGGTAATATCTACTGCTAGAATTTTTTTTAGAAATCTTACAAAAATGGACACCCTATGTCACAAAAGAACAAATTGCTGAGTTTTAGGGCATTTGAGTTTTGTGCCAGTTTTTTTTTCATTTCCAACGGTTTCAAATGGTAGTTTTATGTTTCTGTGTTTAATCAAGTAAAATTCAATCAAGATTAAGGGAATCTAAAATTTTAGGGAGCCAAAATTATAGGGAACCAAAATTAAAGGGAGCTAAAATTCATGTGTGTAATTTATTGTTAGGTCACTGGGGGTAGTAACTGGGGGCCCAGGGTGCACGTGCCGCCACTTTTTACAAAGTAATAGATGCCCATTTTTTGTTTGAAAAGTATCAATTTTCTGCAAAATTTATAGCCATGTGTGCCGCTTTTTATGAACCTGTAAAATATGTGACTAAATGTGCCGATTTACATGCTGGCAAACTCTTATTCATTTTTCAGTACTTTACTTACTTGCTCCCAAAAAATGAAATAATGCCCCATTTGCTTCGTGCTTCTCCATTTTTGGAGACGCCCCTACGCCCCTGGGGGTGATGTCATGATAATAAAGTTAATGCGCATTTTTTGCCATTTGTTTTGTGTTGTGATTCCAGGTATATGACCAGCATTTCCCATCTCCCGTGAAATCGAAGAAGGAGAAAAACGTGAAACTTGAATGAAAAAGACAATTGTCTGTTTGTTCTTGCCTGTTTTCCTCAGTTTCACAGCAGACATGAAATGCAGGTGAAAGATAGTTCATGGGCAATGGGAAACTAAAACACAAAGCAAGACAAGTTGCGAATAATACACTGTTTTTGTGATGCTGAAAGGCTTTTAATCTATTTTGTGTGTTGTCCGTTGAAAATATTATTACATATTAAAGACCGGAATGGAGAGCGCCAGTGTCTTCAATTCAAAAATTTCTTCCTGGAAATTTGTTGATGAATGAGGTAGGAAATATACTAGGAGCAAGCCTATTATGTCGATGGCGATCTATGGTGTACACGTTTTTTATAAGAAACTTTTGTAAGAAACTCACTTGTGAAACCCACGATAATTTAAGAAACTTTTACTCGTGAATGAAAAATTGCTAAGAAACTTTTGAAATTTTTAGTTACATGATGCTTAATGCTTTTATTGGAGTGGACATGATGCTAGATGATTGATTCACTGAAGAGTTTTTACCCTGAACAATATATACCCAGGTTTTGTTTGAAAAAAAAAATGAATAATAAAAAACAGAATTCTTTATAATTAATAAACTGTTACAAGTGGAAATTGGTCAAAAATTAAGGAACAATCACTAGTGGAATCAGTTTTCTTATAAAAAACGTATAATGCAAACGTAACGTAACGTAAGAGTAATGCAGCCTGAGGGTAATGTAGCGTGATGGTAATGTAATGCAACGAAACCCAAGATAATACAAAAGCCTGTTTCACCTTAGGCGAGAGCGAATGATGAATCTAGAAGATATAAACCACCATCTGGCAATGCAGATAAAATGTGTAGAGCAAGATGTCAATGAAATGAAAAAGATAATTCACAGGTTTGTTCGACATGCTTCTGCCTGTGACGAATGCGGAAATCTTCAGATTAGATTCGAGTAAAAGTCTTTTTGTATTTTCGACGGGATATTTTTTGTTAGGACACTATTTTGAAGAGATTTTATGGTTTCAAGGGACCGGTCAGGCATAAATTGTGGCAATGGAGATCGAGTAGAAATTGGTTTGACATAATTTGACATAACCCCCCCCCCCCCCTTAATATCTTTCAATGTGTCTATAAGTTGAAGAACCACGCTATTCAGTTGTAGTTTTTTAAGGACCCTCCTTTTTTAGCCAACAATTTTGAATACTTTACAGGTTTCTAAAAATGTCAAGACCCCCAAAAGTTATATTCCATCTCCCTGGCCATATTTGATGACCGGACCCCAAGTAAATGTTGATTGTATGGAGGAAAACAATTTGATTGCCATCACTTAAGTTGAAAAAAGATGTGGCACAGAATAGCAAATGGCTTAAATTTTAGGAATGGATTTTGTCCTTTCTGACTTGACTACCTCATATAGTTCAAATGGCTCAAATTTTAAAGAAAGATTCTGACTTAGCGTAATGCCAGCCGTCCCTCCCTTAGGGCTATTTCATTCAGAAGAAATACCCATGGTACCTACCTGCAAATTTTTTGTGAGCTCGTAAATTTATGCCGCATCAAAAGAATTCATTTTTCAAATTCTATTTTCGCTGTCCGTTTTCATATTCGAATAATGCAATCTCTCGAGATTCAGTCAAATGTTGATTTCTATGCCTATGGTTTCTTATGAGCCATGAACGCAGAACGGCAAGGTAGGTGCTAGGAGGTATTTATGAAATAACCCTGGATACGAAGTTGAGGCGTCCCATGAAATTTAGATTTTTACAACTGTAAAATGTTATTTCATAATTAGAGGCTATAAAATGTCATAATTAGAGGCAGGCAAGAGAGTACGTTTACATGAGTTGGGATACGGTCCGTTTTTAAATTACCTTCAATTTCGGAGAAAATAATCACTGGTCGTAACTAAAATGAAATTCATTCTAAAACACTGATCAAAACTAAGTTTCTTAAAACTCAGTTCTTTGGATCGAGTGCGGCTCTGGTACCAAGGTACTCCAAATGCATACTGGTCCACATTTCCCATTGTTTACAATATGAGAAATATTGTCACAGTTTTTTGCTCAATATTATCAATTTAGCCATGGCAAGTACACTGATCATAGCGACAACAAAGTAAAGAATATTTTATCGATTAAAAATCACATTATTTCTGACGATTTCATAAGTTATTAATGACAAACATGGTACATAAAAACTATCAGTTATGACAATTAAAAATGGAAACAAGGGTACTCCAAATCCATATTTGCCTACATTTTCCATTGTTTAAAATATGAGAAATATTGTCACAGTTTTTTGCTCAATATTGTTAAATGTTCCAAACAGTTTGGCTTTGGCAAGCACATTCATCATAGCGACAACAAAATAAAGAATACTTTATCGATTAAAAGTCACTATGTCACTATTTCTGACGATTTCATACGTTATTAATGACAAACCTGGTACATAAAATCTATCAGTTATGACGATTAAAAATGGAAACGACATGCTGAAAATGACCCTAGTCAATTCTTTTTAATCCCAAGGGGCAGTTTTACTCAAAGCAGTATGCCCCTCGTATGTGCCAGAGGCAAGCGTCACCCCCATATAAAAGGAGCATCGCAAGCAATTTAATTTAATGCTTTTAAATTATTTAACCCTTTGAAGCCCGGGTTCATTTTCAATTAACAGGAAAATTCCATCCAACTTATAAACTAACTGAATATAAGATATAAACTTACGTTGAAATATCTTAAATTTATGTAAAGTTATGTCTGTATTTACATCCTGGAAATACGATGTTATTTGGCAATGGCCCATATGTCCTTTCCCGGGATGAAGGAGGTAATATTAACATTTCATTTCTTTATTTAGAACATTGCCCAATTTGCTAATGCGGAAATCCGTTTTCTGTTGTTTGGTTTTTGAAATTATTAAACTAGCACAAATATTCGAATTTTTGCCCTGATTTTCACCCGAGTGGCTGATTGTTGGCGGCAGTGTGATAGCCATTTCATACCTCGCAGTAGCGACGCCCCTGCTCTGTGATCACAGCCCACTGTTCATAAAAAAATACGACAAACTTCAAGTCTACACGACGAATACTTAAACTCTGTAACTGTTCAAATTGTGTATAAGGTCAACGAATATCTAACTGTTCGTGCCAAAAAGGGCACATGCTCTATACAAATTACAATGAAAGTAAAACATTTCGCAGTTTTTCATGAATCTTTAAAATTCGGTCCAGTTGTTCTCTTTTTCACAGAATATTTCCCCTTTTGCAAATGGCTAACGTAGATCTTTAGTCGCTTATTTTCTTGCAGCTTTTTTATCCAAATCTGCAATAAAACACAACGTTAAGAACTAGAGGACTCAGCTAAAGATGATTGGTTGTTGGCCTAAGGTTTTCAATAAGATTACATTAAAATTAATATATGCCCAATTCAAACGTCGCACTTACAGTATGTCGAAAATCAATTTTTGTGATACTAATCATATAATCAAATCCATGATAAATCCTTTTCTAAGCCAATTGACAGGGGAGGGCAGCCTCGTCAGCCAGATCTCTCCCAGGAGAGCCTTTCCTTAGGACAGTCCACATTCGTCGTCGAAAGCTTCTAAACTTGTTTGATTCACCCGGTACACTAATTTTTCATTTGCAGTGACTAAAAAATTCACAGGGGACATCTCATGGGACAATGAAAGTATTAAAAAATTGCTTACCTCGCTTGGTCCAATAGAATGAATAAGCGCACTGAAAAACGATTTGAAAGTACACATTAAATCATTGCCCCCACTAAAGACGCCATATAATACAATGGAAAATACGTACAGGTTGAAGAAATGACAGGGGTAAAGATGCAAACATGCATAAAAGAGATTAAAAAATCTATTCTTATTAACTCATTGCCCCCTGAAAATATAAAATATTATACAATCAATAAATCAATAATTGTTAACGAAATATTTTTGGATATAGTGGAATTTTATATGACCCAGCAAAATCAAGGCATAAATTGCCTGGACTGCTAAACTGCAGAAGGCCTAGGCACAAGAGAATAAGTGACAAACGAATAAATACCAACCACTAACTATTCAATGATTTGCATGTGAGTTTCTGAAAAAGGATAATCTTATTTGGCCAACAACGGTTGGATATGTACGACTACCAGTCGCTTTTTGGTGTCCATCAATTCAACTAAATATTCCCAGTCGCCTGTCTAGGGTAACCTTTGCATTAGGGTACTAAGACGAATAGAGAAAATTTGAAAAATCTTACTTGTACCGAATACCATCCTTGTTTTCTAAGTAAATGGCCTGTCCTTTGTGATACCTACAAAAAAGCATAGAATATAAAAACAGAGCACACGTATTATCACTAGAAAACATCTAAGAAATCATAACATTGATTACCCTATTACGCCCAGATTTATTTATTATAAACAATCACATCGTATGTAAGTTTTTATTAAGGTGTTAATTTTTTAACTTGATGTACTAACCATTTCTTTTCATAGTAGAGTTTTCCATCTTCAATCTTTGCTTCAAAATGAGGCTTTGAATTACCATCTGTCTGGTTGTTATCGGTTCCTGTAGAAAAGCACACGGAGTGACGAACCAATATCGTAAAAGTACCGGGTGCCCCAAAAAACCCTTACACGGGTTTTGCAAATATTATGAAAAAACGTGAATACGAAACTTTTCGTAAAAACTTCTATTAAATAGCCTGATAACATAAGAATAATTTGTGATCTCAATTATTAAAAACGCAAATGTAGCGGCGATGATATATCAATTTACGTCCAAAAGTTCTTTGCAGCGAAAACAATAAGTTCTGCAATTGATGCATTTTAGGCCTTACAATGAAAGTGTCATGAGTTTCGAGTCAGTCAATTTCCCTCCTTTCAAGTCTACAATTCAACAAGGGAAAACATTTCTCTAAATGTAAACAAAGCAAATTTTCTAGAATTCTTGTTTTTCTATAGAACTACAATTTTGAGCAAGAATTATTCCTGTTCACTCAATAAGACATAAAAGAATAAAGGAATCAAAGATGCATTTTTGCTCTGAAAATTAAGAATTTAAAGTTTGCTTTGTTTGTTTTTAGGGAAATTCTAAAAAGATGCTGGTTATCTAGTCTTTTGCTTACTAGATTTAAAAAGAAGAAAATTGACCGACTTGAAGTCGATGACACTTTTTCATCTAGGAGCCTGAAACGCTTCAATAGCAAAACACGTTGTTTTCACTGAAAAAAACTTTAAAATATAGATGACAATATCACAGCTGTTGCATTTGCGTTTTTAATAATCGAGGTCTTTTTGGGACACCCGGTAATTTCATCGAAATAATTTTTACAAACATTTATTTTCAGTAATAATTTTACAAAGATTTCTGTTGTAAAGTCTAATCACACTTTCCAACCAAATCGTATATGAATTGGTTAAATAGATGCAGGAGAAATAAGTTAAAATGAAATGCATGCATTAGTACAGCCAATGTTTCTTTAAACATTTAACAAAAGCCTACCATTTATGGATAATTTTGATTTTGCTGCTGATCTCTGAAAAGCAAAATGAAAACATGGAATGTTAATAAAATTGCTTTAAATTTGCATCAGATATTTACTCAGGATATATACAATTGAACCCCGCAATCTCAAATTTTCAAGGTGGAAAAAAATGTTCAATAAATAATGTAGCGTATGGAGATGTATAAATATGAAAACAACAATCAAATAACAAATTCAATATCCTGTGATATAATATTCGCCAGAAAATACTAAAATCAAGCGTATCGGGTAGTGCCCTTTGTCAGTAGAATACAATATCAACAAATAATTGTTCGAGATAGCCAAAGCAATATCAACACTCACTGAAAGCTTTCAAAGGATATACGGAACAGCTCGAGTAAAGTTTATTCTATGGAGAATCAATTAAAAACACAGTATTGAACTCAACAAGAGAGTGTTCTGTTAAACAAAAGATTCAATTCTGAATATGACAATGCAATTTGTCTCTGTAATAAATGGATTTCACACCTTCAACGCAACCAAGCTAGTCATAATTATCGAAACCATAAAGTTTATTTCCTCATGTATTTCTATTTGAATGAGTGCAATTTATTCTTTTGAAATTAATTCTTTTAAATCGAAAATCGTATTGTTATCTTCGAAACCGCAATCTTCTGCTTTACAAAAGGAGGAATTTTGTCAAACAAAAGATTGCGGTTTCAAACATGACATTCTTTGCGATTTGTCACCGTAAAGAATGGACTACAACACCTTTAACGCAGTCAAGGAAATCGTAACATAAAGTTTTGCTGCCTTGGTTTATTTTTATTCGATTGAGTTCACGCCATTATGTCCATTCAATCAAATGAAAATAAACAAAGAAGCAAACTTATGCGGACGGTTGAATTCTAGGGTGCTTGCTTGTCTGAAATTTAAAACAACGCAATGAAGAAGATACTGGAAAAGTATTCATACGCTGCATTTAGAAGTGATGACTAGTCTATAATAAATTGGTACAATAGTAATATAAAGGCACCTCAGCAAAGAATCCTTTGTGGAGTCTGTTTAGTTTCTTCAAGTCTGATATAATTGCTTCATCTGCCAATAAATAATTGACCTGAGGTGAACGGATGTCAAGGTAAAACTTCATGGATAAATATTTTTACAGATGTCTACATTGTTTTCAATGATATACGATAGATATCATCTAATTCTAAAGTGATATACGACAGTGGTATACAACAGTTGATACTCAGCAATAAGATTAATTTGCCAGCCCAACAGGCCTAATCTGTCAGTCACTAAATTACAGTGAACATGGATATAAAACCTTCTACTTGCATTCCTGCATTCATTTTACCACGATTCTACTCAAAATGAAAGATTTATTATGTTAGTCATGAATTTCATATTTCATGTAGGTTCTTACGTGTGGGTTGTTATTGTTTTTCGTTTTTATTGTCGTTCATGGAGTATGGAGAAATTAAACTTTGCAAAGAAAAAATGCTTAGCTACGCTCAAGCTCACATTTTGCGTAACGAGGTGGTTGCCAGGGATTCGATAACCGGCATTCAATGCATGCAATGCAATGAAACGATTGTCGCCATCATTGGCCTGGGCCTGATCATCTATTGGAAGAAGCTCATATAATAATAATACAGGAAACTACGTTGAAAATATTTCTTAGTAATTTCCTAAAAGAGAAAAGGATATCTCCATTCGTTTTTCTCTTCTTGCTATCAGCTTGCGGAGGTGGATCATTGGGTCGCCTTCTCAGCTTTCTTGTCGACATTGCTTTTATCTCCATTATCTCTGCAAAAGGATAACTGGTATAAAAAAAGTTTGGCATCAATCAAATATAAATTACAAGTCAGAGTCATAACGATGATCAAGTATGTTTAAGGTTTTTATGGATATGAAATACTAAGAGGGTATTCATTAGCCTGCGCGCATATCTCTACAAACTGACGCGTAGGCTAGTATATATGGGTCTAAAATACGTGTACTAATGCCTTATTGAAATTTATGCAAGAATATCTGAAAAGCGTGCATTATTATTTGAAATTTTTTTCTCCCCAAAATCTAATAAGTACGGTAATTAGAGAACCGAGAGTAACCTCTACGTCAAAAAAGTGTATATTGCATAAACATTAATCAATGGCAACATAACGCACATAAGAATCGATTTAGATTATATACAAATTAATTTGTATTTTTGTAGCTAAAATAAATATCGGCAAAAAATAAGTTGATAAAAAATAGATTCCTTTGTCAGCTCAATAAAACTTCAGCGGCATGTAGTGTAGGCTTAAAGATAAACCTCTATGCAAAGAACGAGAGAGTGTGGATAATAAGTTTGTTCATAGTCAATAGAATACTATGGTTTATTTGATGTCATGAAAATGTCTTTCTAAGAAAAAAAATTAAAAACAATTTTCCAATTGCATTAAACCAACCTCCAGTAAGTTCAAGCGTCGCTTTTTCGTTCTCAATGGATTTTTTCTTTTCCATTAAATCTTGCAGTAATGTATCTTTTAAATCAATTTTCTTTCGCTGGAAATGAAAGTCATTTTCGATAAAGACCCATTGTGATAGCAGTTTGAAGCCTACTGTAGTTCTTTTCCATAGAGTCGTACTGTAACTGCCGTTAGGTTCTATAGAGACATACTGTAACTGCGACAGAAATATGCCGTCTTTCATGCTTCCGGCAAAGCATTTCCATTAGAAACTTGGTTGTCAACGGTTGTCAGTACCGGGATACAGGCGTAATTGCTGGGAGACTGCCGTGAAAGTTTAACTCATTCAACTATCTCCTGGTAGTTACAGCAAACTTATGGTAGGTATTTTAAATTTAATGTCAATGGTAATGGAGAAGCCGTTTCCGTTAAGAAAAGCTGCCTGCAGTACCAGGAGAACAGAAGGAGAACAGAAGATGGCAGTAGTTCTCGCAGGGAACCTAACGACAGTTACAACAATATGAAAGCTAGGCTCGAGGATATTTGAACAGCCACCTGTCAATCAATGATAATCCAAAATCATGGAGCAATGTGGATGTGGAAATATCTTTTTGGATTTTATGTCAGTTTTGCTCGTTTGTAGGCTCCTCCAAAGTAGTTATATTGCGCTTTTGTTTGAACAAAGGAGAGGATATAGACACAAAATAAAGGAAAGAATGAGAAAACAAGAAGTTTCCGCAACATTCCACGAAAAACTTGAGTGGTCTTGCCTCTGAATGGATCATCACCCTGAATGAGTCATTGTGATGAAAACAGTTTACCTCTAATTCTTGCTTGGCTTGTCGCTTTTCTCTCTCAAATTCTTTTTCTGTCTCTCTTCTCTGAAAAACCAATAACCACAAATTAGAAAAACCTTGATTAGACCTTGTGTCCATCCTCATTTAAATGACGTCTTTTTCTGTCACAGAAGGAATAGCCAGATGGAAAAAATTATGAATATAGTGTTTTCTTGAAGTACCAAAATAGTATATACAGGCCTGTACATATGAATCTTTCGTGGGCGTGCGGCAATTCGAGCGCCTTGGCAATTTTAGGCGTGCGATAACAATTTTAGGCGGAAATGAACGTTATTTCAGGCTTCGTAGACACCACTCTGTTTTCATTTTGATCCGTTTTTGTTGCTGAAAACGAAGCTTGTTTATGTCCCTGTTCAGCCAGATCCGTTCTCAAATGAAAATGATTAGAAACGCTGTGAAATTCACATTTGCTTCACGAAAACAACGCT
>JAYJMH010008185.1:0-24717 GCA_036873815.1 Phacellophora camtschatica
GGAATATGCAGAATTTATACTTTCAAAGGTCATGTAATTTGGGAAGCTAGTTTGTCTTAATTTGTCGAGGAAGATTTCCTTTGTGTATTTTTTCATAACACGAATCTTGTGAGTATGTTCATGTGTTATGGCACGAATATTTGTTGGGTGCAGTATATCAGTTTATGGTCAGATAAACCAGTGTCTATGACACCATGTTGTGAAATTTTATCATTATCGTTAGTATGTGATCTATTATTGTAGCTGAATTCTGAGTGATTCGAGTAGTCGATGTGATTATTTGCTTAAGGCCGTGGAGGGAAAAAATTGTCTTGTTTTGTGTTGTTTAGTCCCGTTTGAAACATTATCTCTTTTATTGTTCATATTTACATTAATCTAATGAAAGGTGGAACATTTCCTTTGATTGAAGCTATTTTCTCTTTTTACGTTTATCTGAAGACTAAAGATTGTATATAATACTCCTGCTGCTAAGTTGACACAATGAGTGCTTTCAATATGTAAAAATTTAAGTTATAACTCCTAAAATAGGAATGAAATAAAATTGGAAGATTGGATTGATGAATCAATAATTTTTTCACACTACTTATTACAAGCCTTACAAGAAACGCCAATACTTTTTTTGGCTCACCTAGAATATACTGGCTTGTTTCATTTTGTTACTCTCAAGGGCGGATTTAGCACCTTCTAACGAGAGACGAGAGTCCTTACCAATGGGAAACGCCTTTTTGGAAAGTTTTTGTCTGAGTCTTTTCACTATCATGATTTCAAACATTTGAAAATTTAGACCGAAATAGTTTGACTAAATTCTCTCGAAATGGTCATTTTTCGATGTTTTTAACTCATCACTTTTTGGTGATTCATTCACTAAGAAAATGCGAATTTTTCGAAAATCTGTGTTAAAATGTAGAACCTTTTGTTGTAAATATTGAAAATACTGTAATGATCTTGCGCATGGTAGGCAAAGCTTCTTCGTTTAGGGGAGGCCGTGTCCCGCTGCGAGTTTGCCCTTGTTTGATGTGACTTAGCTTATGCTTTCTATTTCTTCCCTTTTTCAGAACGGTTTTACTACTCCTAAAAGCAAGAAGAAAAGGAAATCTAACAAAAAGAATAAAAAACAAGAGCAGTCATCATTGGAAAATGGTCAGGTTTTGAATGGTATGGCTCCTGAGCAACAGGCTCAAAATTTGCAAAATGGGGAAAGTGTTCACGAAGAAGCCAAATCAGGTATTTACTAATTTTTCTGAGAATCGAAATGATAAAAACCAATTTTGAAGTAAGTGTTAAATATTATTTTTATTATTAAACTTCTGATGAAGGCTTTTATGCCCAAAACGTATAATTTTATTAAGCTCCGACTATATTTACTTTATATGATAAAGAATTTACTTATTAATAATATTATAGCCACTCGTGAACACAATGATTATATCTTATTTGAGTTTCATTTTACAGTTCTTTCATAGTCCTGCCAATCATTTAGATTTTAACTTCTCAAAGAAAATTGACTGACATTTTGAAGAAAACTAATTTTTGTACTATATGCGCTGTAAAATTCTTGGTAAAAGTTGTGATCAACTGAAATGAATATTTAGTTTTTATTTGTTTATCTGATATGACGGATAAGGGGTTGAAGATCTTCGATTTCAAATTTATCTCTGAACTTTTTTGAAATAAAATGCTGTTTTTGTATCATATATTGATGATAAAACGTTTGCAAGCTGATATTCATATATTAAATTTTTATAAGGAATCACTTATTTCAAAAATTAAGAAACCATGCCAGCTGGATTAAGAATGCTAAGAAACTTTTATAATTTGCAGCCTTAATTTTCCCAGGTTCATTATTGTTCAATTACCACATCAGATTATTTTTGTTTCTGAATTCTAAATAGTTGTTTAAAAAAATGACCAGTCACCTTGGAAGCCTTTCTAACAAAAATCAATTAACTCTACTTTTGGAGCATCAAAAATTTAAGATACCCGTAAAAACTTTTGGTGGCAAAAATGCCCAAGGATTAAATTTATGAAACTGGCTACGCATATTTTTTCATTTTATTCAATTTATTATTCAAGAATTCAATTTATAAGAATCTCCAGGCTCTTCAAATCTCCTAAAATTTAAGAATTTTTAAGAATCATGCTGAGGCTAATTACTTTCATAGCATTCCCTCAATATGGCATTCCTTCGATATATTGAGTACGCAATACAAATTCGTGATTTATCACGAAATAGACTTCAATCCGACATCAAAATTAACCCCATCATCTTTTCTTTTTTAAAAGAGATTGCTCATTAGTTTTCCCAAAATTGACCATTATACTTACAAATATGGTTCTAATTGAAAGAATTTTAGCTTCTGACTTTAGAATTATTTAAGAATTATTTTAGGCTCACAATATGAAATTCTTAAGAATCACAAGGCTCAGAAAAACGTATGTGATTCTTATAAAAAAAAGTGTGTACCAACCCCAGACCTAAGTTTCTTATAAAAAGAAATACATGTATTTTTATTGTAATTTCATTCGTAATGGAATTTTTAAAGAAGCATTTAAGTTTTTTGATTAGTTGATTATACTTTTTAATGGGATGTTTGTTTACTTGTTCGGGCCTAATCGTTATCGCGTAGTTTGTTGTGTGATAACTCTGTGCAAGGTCAAGTGAAATCAATTTCACTCAAAGGTTAAGTGAAAGCAATCAACTTTTCAAGACAACGAAATGAGACCGCAATTTTAGCTGATTTAATGATTTAAGTATACCCTGTCCAGGAGGTCACCAAATATTTTAATCTTGATTTTATCATAAAAATGATGAGAATATTTGTCATTGAATTAAAAAAAGAATCAGTGTGTCTGTTTTTGTGTCTGTTTTATTTTATATGGTCCCTGTTTCCAAGGAGGTGAGGGGGCGACTTGATATAGGGGTTGAGATGAACAGGAACCACGTGACAGAAAACACGCCCAAAAATAGACACACAGTAAGATTCCTCTCAATTCATCAACAAACATTCTTATCATTTTATCTGGCTACCTGTACATGACAGAAGAATTGTGTGTACTGTTTATTTGGTTTATTTTTGGCTGTGTGTGGCCCTTAAATACATTTTTGAAATAGTTTCTTTGATTGAAAAAGCACCATAATACAACAAGCCTGACATTAATGGACTTACTAATTTGATTGCATATAGATTTCTCTTTTGATTAAAATCGGAATGAGTGGGAATGGTACGGGAATAGGTGGGAATGGTACGGGAATAGGTGGGAATGAGCGGGAATGGTGTAGGAATGAGTGGGAATGGTAATTGTATGGGAATAGGTGGGAATGTGCGGGAATGGTAGGGAATGAATGGTATGGGAATAAGTGGGAATAGTATGGGAGTTAGAATGTAATGGAATATGATCCCCGTAGAGTCTTTATTAAATTTGTAACGAATTGTTTTGCATGAATTGTCAATAGAGATTTGAGTAGAACATGAACTTCTCCACAACATTTTATCTGGTAATTTATTGTGGTTGTAATTGCTGTATTTCACCCCCACCGCATTGAAGAGACGGGAAGAAACATCCGACCATCCTACCTACCTCGTTTATTAAGACTATCCTACCATCCTACCCCGTTTATTGCCCCCCCCCCCGTTTATTAAGATCCCCCCGTTCATTCGGCACTCAAAAATACGTGGTATTAGTATCGCATTCGTGGTTTTTAAAGCATTTCATATCATAAATGTTTAATTGTCAGGTAAACGCATATCTGTAAGATTATGCACATATGGTTTAATTGATGCCTTAAAAACATATATGGAAACTTGAAACCCGATTAAAAACAGAGAAAAAACAAGATTTGTGGAGAAGTTGAATGAGTTGAAGTTGAAATCATTATTTTTTTATCAACGGGTTTTCAGAATAAGTAATGCTTAATAAGACTAATTAGTACACCATACAGCTATTATATGGCAAATTCAATAACTGATTTCAGACATGTGACTGGAAACTGGGCTATTTACATGTGTAATTATTTTTTAATAAGCGCTCACTTTAAATTCGCGGCACCCTTTCGAAGCGTCTGTATTTTAAGCTATTTAATATTAAATACATTTTTGATTTATGATACAATGTCTATTATATTTTGATTTTTAATTCACAATAAATGCGCTAATTCTATCTTTTGATCTACCGTATGTCCCAAAATGGCTACATGTTTGCAAAGCTGCTGTGAAGGAGCTATGTTTCTGATGTTTTTGTTTCCTCGTGAATGTTATAGAAGAAGCTTCAACTTAAATTCTGATACCTTGCTTGGCAAAATCGAATCAATAGTTGCCTAGTTACACCGAACGAAAGTAAAGATTTTGTGTTTCTGCAAAACCAGTTTTGGTAATGACCATAAACGTCAAAGTCGTGTCACACAGTAATTTCCGAATTTATTTTGTTAACTTTGAGCTGAATTTATGTAAGATCAACATTAATGGACGCGTATTTCGCGTTTTTAAATCAACCATCGCAAAGGAAAGTAGATTTTTCAAATAAAATCAAAATAATCAAAATAACTGCTCTAGCCATGCCATTAGACCCCATTAGTTTTCACGAGATATCTTCCTTGGCCAAGGCTGAGATGAACTTTGTAATGTTTCCATCAGTGCCATTGCCTTCAAGCAGCAATTAAATGTTAATGTATTGCTCCGTGCTGCCACTCATTGTGTAAATTTTGATGATTGAAATGTAACATTCTTCTCATCGTAATTGAATCACTTCTCAGAAACGCTTTTGATATTTTGGTAAAACAAATTTTTGAAAAAATTCACAGATTTTTAAAGATTTAACTTAAAACATGCACAAGATGGTGATTTACTTATCGATCATCATTTCATGGTCATTAGAAACATTATTTGGTTTTTTAAGATTTAAACAGCTATCAACTGTGTGATTAATTTACGTTTTTGTTTATTTATTCATTTCAATGTTTGAATTAGTCAGTATGAATCGGTGTAACTCGGCTTTTAAAAACATTCTGCTGTGTTTTGTTTTATTTTATTTTATTTTATTTTATTTTATAAAGTGGAACTTTTTCTTTAGAACTGCCAATTGAAAAATGCAACTCAGAGACCACAACAAATCCTCCTGAATCAATTTGCTCATCCCGGAAATCTTCTATTTCTCTGCTCTCAGAATGCCCGTCGCTACCTCAAGCACCATTACCAAGCTCCACAGATCAAAAGATGATTTTTCCTGATGCAGCAAAGAAGAGTAAAACCACAGAGGCATCGAAGAAAAAGGCAACCGTCATGGATTCAATGCCAAGATCCGCGAAAGATTTGCAAAGATCTGCCGTTGCCATCGCAAGGTATCATCTGGTGCACGAAGAGGTATGTCTAAATTTGATGTCTTTGTTTTTTGTTATAATTCATTTTTCTGGGCACTTAAAAAACGACTGCTATTGTAATTCTTTGTAGTTTTTTTAATAAAATCATTAGCGTTAGTCCAATATTGGTCATAAAATAGTTGTTCGATTACTTCTATATTAACAGAAGTATTCTAAATGTCACAGAAAGTCAATCCTACAACAATATTTTTGGAGCTGAGACTTATTTCCTTATATTATCATGTATTCATATGAAAATCATTGAAGATTTGTTCAGAAAAATATACTTGGTGACCCGTTTTCAGGGTTGTACCTCGAGAAGCCTGGGGCTAGCTATTTTTAGTTTTGCCCAAAACAATGTCTAAGGAGTAAACGTAGAGTTTGGGATAGCGTCCAGTAATTTGCACGTTTACATGTCCAAAACTGGAAGCTAATCCTACAACATTTTTTTTGGAGCTTAGACTTATTTCCAAATGTTATCATGTATTCAGATAGAAAACCATTGAAGATTTGTTCAGAAAAATATACTGGTTGACCCGTAAAATTCGCTCAAAACGATGTCTAATGGGCAAACTTGGAGTTTGGGATATCCTCCATTCATTTGCATGTTTGCATGATTTGGTTATAAATCAGTCAAATAAATTATGCAACCGATCTTGGCCTTTTGTATGTGTTCAGTGATGTAAATAGCCGAATTTATTTCATGATATGTTTTAGTAATCATTCTAACTTGACGAAATTTCATGCTTTTACATTAACTGCCTAGTTTTGATTTATGCGATTGTGTGACCATTAAATACATTGCAAATCAGGTTTTTGTCAATCATTGCTTTTTTTGCGTATTTATAACAAAATTGATCATTCTTTATAAGTATTTAAGAATGGAAAATTACCATAAATTTAAAAAATAGAATAGATCTTCTACACAGTAATTACTCCCGAGTAAAATAGATCTTCTGCTCTGACCTTTTTCTGGCATGGATGATAAGTTTATTCCACATCTTTAAGGTTAATGCAGTTCATTTTTTTGCTGAGGAGTTTTTGAAAATTCGCATCAACAAATTCGCTGGGGTCAAAGTACGAATAACTAACATCCCTCAAAGCAGACACCAAATATACGTGACTACGAATATGCTGACAATCTCAACAAGAATAAAACGATTACATTATTTGAGCAAAGGCGACTGACTTTCTTATTAATAAAGTTAAAATCAACCGCCGACTGCGTTGACAACACGGTCGTACTAAAAAAATTTGCATATTTGGCAATGAAAATCTTGGAGCAACAAATAAGGCAGTAAGAATAAAAGAAAACTTTGATGTGTCACCAAACTCTGAGTTACTTAAAACAGATATATATATTTCTAAAGAAACATTATAATTTTACAATGACAAGCACTTGAAACTTAATAGCTCTTTTTAAATTCAAACTATTTTTGGGACACTTGGTACATATTTTATCTGAAATTAACTAAAAATGTCTCTTCAAAATTAGTGTTTTCAGAAATTTGTTGTGAAAATTTTAGGGGGGAAAGCTCTTAAAAGTTGTTGTTCTCATATGCGGGTTTCTATTTTATAGCTTAAATTTTACAGATTAATTTTATCACACGCTTATACCAAGAGCTCTTTATCAACTATTTTAAAATTCGGTACATATATTTATAAACAATTTTCACGTATATTTTTTCAGAAATGTGAACTTGCAGAAAAAGAGATCAAACAGCATTTCAAAAGGATAAATAAAAGGTGAGATTTATTTTTACAAAATTTGTGTTCATTATAGTTTTTGCCTTTACACAGATCACACTCTCGTGCGTGTTGTATTTTGCATGTTGTAGTTCATTGTTTCATTACCTTCTTGTGCTAATTCTATCGTTTTGATACAACTTGGTTTTCCCATCCTTTCTTTGACATTTTTTATTCCCGTATTACGTAGTCAAATGGAATCTTTAGGTCCTGTGGAAAATTTAGTGTTACCTAAACCTCGTTTCATAACAATCTCGTCATTTCATCAAAATAGCAAATTTCCTTTCAGTTTTCCACCGCCGCGTTCCCAAATAAAAGAGCGAACTGAAATTTGGTAAACAAAAATCTTTTCATGAGAAAGGGCAGGAGAGAGGCTTTGATTGATTCAAAGGAAATGAACCTTATTGCAAGGCAATAATAAAAGTTATTGCTATGTATTTTTCATGCCAATGATGTCACGTCGTCGCCTGGTCGATCGACTGCTCGTTAAAAAAACACAGTGAAATTATTACCATCTTCGATGTCTCCGTTGAATTTTCGTCCATGACAACCAATGATAACAATGGTTCCTAGAAAACGTTGAAAGTCGTTTTATTTTATCAAAAACTTTGAAAGTCAACATATCACCGATATTGATATATCGATGATATGTCAACATATGCGTTTATAACTTGTGCGTCAACGTATGCACAATATCGCAATTTTGGAAGGGCTTCAAATATCTGAAAATATAGCAAGGTTTATAGCTGAGCAAATCTAAAACTTTAGCTGAATGTCAAAACAAACTGCCAGGATTAAGACTTTTCTTGGAAAGCATGCAAATCGCTCCGTTTTCTAGTTTAACAGCAACAACATCAAAGGGCAATAATCCCTCTTAACCCTTTCACGCCCGGATGTATTTCTGTTAAACAGGCAAATCCTATGCAAGTTTTATTTTTCAGGAGGTAACACATGCAAATCAACTTAATTTATATGATAAACTTACGTTGAAATATCTTAAATTAATGTAAAGTTCTGCCCGCATTTACCTCCTAAAAATATGACGTTTTACGTTGTTTGTCAATGGGCCGTATAGGGTGATATTTCCGAGGTGATATTTCACATTATTTCTCCTTTTTGTGGTGTAAGATTTTGCTCCATACATATCATACTGATCTCATAACTGTTGTTAACATCTCTAAGCAACTTCCTTGGTACTTTTTCGTTATTTTTCACTCTTATCTCGCATAACTTAATTCGCCGTAATATCGATTTTTTATTCGTCATTCTCAGCATATGTTCTCAGGAACTTAAACTCTTGAACTTGATTCAATCTTTGCTACAGATGACAAATCCCGGATAGTTGACAGATGATAATGTTACAGGTGACAAATAATAAAAGGAAAAAATGAGAACATTTAAAAATGACGTCGAAATTTTATTCATCATTTTCAGCATATGTTCTCAGGCACTTAAACTCTTGAACTTGATTCAGTTTTGTTACCGATGACAAATAATTGATAGGTGACTGATGATGAGAAGGTTACATTCTCAGCATAGTCATGTTCTCGGGCACGTAAACTCTTGACCTGGCTTCAGTTTTGTTACAGATGACAAGTTATTGATAGAGGAAAGGTGATCAGGTTACAGATGACAAACATTAAAAATGAAAATTACAATGTTAATCGAAAGAAGATCGAAATAATTTATTTTTAAAGAATAGCAAACGTTTTTTTGGATAAATATATTTTCTTCAGAGTCACCATGTGATTGCACAATCCCATCAGTTAAAAAATTTGAAAAATCACGTGACCGCACATCTCAGTAACATGTTTAGAGATTTGGTCCGAATCCATCATGACGCTATTATTTTTGGGTGTATTGGATCATTTTTATAGTTTTAAAGTTTGTAGTTTCACAATCTTTGAACTTTATATTTGGTTCTTTTGTGAAGATTGGCTTTTACCCATCAACATGTATTAGTTGTAGACTTAAGGTTAGCAAGGAATTTTTATGTCACCGGTGGTGATTTATGTGTTGAGTTCATGCACAAAATTATTAAAATTTCCAATAGTATGTCTATATTTCCCCCCGTTTTTTTTCAGTACAATTTTAAATTCGTCCGACCGGTTTTGTCATTTTCCGTGGGTTTTCACTGATCACCTGCCGCTATTTTGATCCCTATTTGGGGGAACGTTCTTTTTATTTAATTTGAATAATTTAAGATGCTTTCTTATAATACTTTTTTTGCAAGGCTTGCTTTGTACTTCCAGCCTCGAGCCAATATTTTTTTTGTATTGCTTAATGTATGTTGTTAATGTTATTACTAATTAATGGCTAAATATACGTGTATTCATATTTTCTATGATTCATTTTCAGTGTAATTGAACGAGAAAAGGTATTAATGGAAGAATTAGAGAAAGTGAAAACTGAAGCAGGTTGGTTCTTATTTTTTCTGATCATGAAAATAGTTTTTAAGATGTGCTGAACCTTGTGAACATTCATGATATATTATCTTGTAAATTTAGAATATACCGGTGGCTCTAAACCTACCAAAAAGTACCAAAATTCTATTTCGTTTTAAATCTTAAAAATTTGTTTTCAGCAGCCATGGGAAAGACCAAGTTAATTTTAGAGCCTGTCACCGAGTCTGTTGCTATATTGGTCACGTAAAAGAGTGATGCCGCAATTACAGCTTCAAAAAGCTACATTTGATCTATACTTCCCAATCACTTTGTAATTTAGCAAGCAACAAACAATTTTTTAATTCATAGAAGCATACAACTATTGTGCATACATTAGAGCCTCCATTAATGGACACCTGGAAAACAAATGACAAATATTTTTGTCCTAAAATTTGACTGGGTCATATTTTTGTCCCGAAATCTGACTGGATGATATTTTTGTTCCTAATTGTTGTTATAAATATAATTGTTCAAAATTTGACTTCGCCTAATTTTTGTCTCAAAATTTGACATCGGTCATATGTTTGTCCCAAAATTTGATTAGTTCATATTTTTGTAATAGAATGATACCTCAAGACAACGGACACCTTTCTACAACGGACAATGACATTTGTCCTTAACCTGTCCGTTATATGGAGGTTCCACAGTAATAACTTATTATTCTGAACTGTTTGATAACATGCGTCAAAATCGCTAGTACGCTCTCACAAATACGCTAGATTTAGGTTAGTACTTGAATATTGATGTTGTGATAAATGGTTTGACCCTTCCTCTAATACATAACCTAATCAATTTAAGCAAATTCAGTTTTGAGGAATATATATATATATATTTATATAATGCTTGATTTTCTTGCAGCAACGTTACTCGACGAAAGGCAACAACAGGCTGCAATGTTAAAATGTCGCTGCGAACGAATTGTTAGAATGGGGGAGTTTGAAATTTCAGAGCTAAGAGCCGAAATCAAGGTAATAAACAATTTAGCAGCTTTATCTTTAAACTTTTGGCCCCGGGAAGGGCCATATGGCCCATTGACAAACAACGTAAAACTTCATATTTTCAGGAGGTAAATGTGGGCAGAACTTTACATTGATTTAAAAAAATTCAACGTAAGTTTTTCATATAAATTATGTTGGTTTGTCTGTGCTAATCCCCTGCAAACTAAAAGTTGCATAGGATTTGCCTGCGTATTAGAAATAAATCCAGGCGTGGAAAGGTTAGTATTTATGTGTAGACGAAAAAGTTAGTTCAGATCATAACTTTCCTTGGTTAAGACTGGCAATTTTATTTTTCACTATTTTCTTCAATATGCTGCTCAAAATTGTTTCCAGAAACACACGAGAACTCCGAGAGAAGACGGGTTTTGAAGCAATTTGTCGGGGCCGTAGCTTACAGATAAACTTCAATGCGAGAAAGGCAATCAAAAATAACCTGAATCGTGAACAATTAGTGATTTAATAAAGAATTTTGATCTTTGAACAAATTTGAATTGCATGTGTATCTCAACTATTTTTCTATGTATGAAGAATGACTTTTTTACAGCATTTTATTGGCGACAGAAAGATAGACGAAGAGGTTGCAAAAACAAATCGATTTGTTGCTGATTGTGATGAATTGATAGCGGTAAGGTTTTATCTTCGTTTTTAAAGTGTTCCTTTTTAATATGTTAGCTTCATTAACTAAAATAAAATAGAAAATCAAATATAAACTACAGACGTTTTTTACCATTAATTTTGTTTATTTTCTTATTTTATATAATTTTATTTATTTTATGAACTGGCGGCTCTAAATTTTTATACGATACGGTATGGTAACTCATTGGCGCAGGCAGCCCTAGAAACGTATATTGGATTTTAGTAAAGAATTGATTACCTAGAGGAAATAGCCAACTATTTCTACACCGTGACGCTCTTGATTCAATTTATTTACAAATGCAACACCGAAAGAAATATTATCTAGCCACTGTGTTATCTGGATTTGATACTTTTACTCATTCATTATGTGCCTTACATTTATTACTTTTCGGACTTTTCACGAATATTTTGTGCTCGAAACTACCAATGATAAGTATGGTCAGAGTTAGCAAGAGGAGCGCGTTATCTTTTAATGTAAATGTACATGGCAATGGTTACTTTTATTAACCAAACTAATATGGAGCTTTGATTTAAATTTTGAAGTTTTCTCATTGATGATGTGTTTCACTAATAACCTTGATATTTACAATGTTGTGCACATTAATTTACAGAAGTGAGCACATCTGCTGTGCAAGCCCCGTTTACGCGGAATTTAAACCGGTCCGTTCCAGAACCAATTTCTATGGATAGGCCTTCTTTTTCTACGAAAACTGCCAGATCCGTTCTAATTAGGGTTCCGTTAAGAGCCAATTTGGATATAGTTGAAATCAGAGCCAGTTTGGTCATGGTTCTACTTAGGCCACGTGGAAACTCCTGTGTCCAGCCTAAAGTTTTTGCAGATATGGATAGCTGGAAAGCCATCAACTTTGTTATGCCTAGTACACTTTATACATTTTCAGGGGAACCAGCGTACCTATTCGTTAAATTTTACCTTGATTAAAATTTGGTACTTTTTACTATGTTGTCGCGCAGTGGGTTTTGTCACCTTTAAATTACATTTAATATGCCCCTTTCATTGCTAATTCTAATGCATTATTTATAAAATTTACGTATTAATTGTATCTATCTTTTATTTTTTAGTCAATTGAAAATTTTGGACACGGTAAGTTTGTATATATACATATTCCATAAAAAGTTATACGCTGAAAATTCGTAATAAAATGGGTCGACGGGCGGGTGAACAACGGGCATAACGCATGCGCACGTGCAAACCAGAAGATCAGCTTGGCTTTACAATTTCTGTGCTCCTTTCAAGTTCACGTTTTTGGTTTTTGGCGCACTTTTATTGCTTTTGTTTCGATCTTTCTATTTATACCATCAAGTTGTCTTCAAATCAGATTAGCTTTAAAACGATGTTAGGATGACATTAACTTATCGCTCAACATTAACTTACTATCCTAAGTTTCATTTTAAAAAGTCAAGATTCTTTCCCAAAAACAATGTCAGGTTGAATATGGTACATTACAGGAAAGGAAGAATTAACGAAACAAAGGTGATTGCCTTTTGCAGTAAATAAACCGACACTACTAGTTCGAAAGCAACCCGAAATATTCTTTTTCTGGTATGATAATCTCTTACCCCAACTGAGCTATTACTCATTTACCGACCTCGAAAGGTTAGGCAGTTGGGTTGCTTGTGGGTGTTGTGGCTAGAAGTTCCGACGTCTGGACTCAAACCCGCGCCATCACAGAGGGTTTGACTTCGAAACACAGTGCCTTAACCTCTTGGCCACTTGACTTAATTTCCCTTTGACATCAATCTAATTTTGTGATTTTCATGGTTTTCGAAACAGTTTAGCGTTATTTTGGGTCACCTGGGTGTACATTGATATTAAACTTGACTTGATGCACCATTGCATGTTTGACCAATTGTACTTTATTCAAATCATCATTTTTATTTGAGAATGCAAAACGTCTACATATGAATGGACATAATAAAATTAGATATTAAAATTGCATTCTACACGACCCAACGGAAGCAGAGCGTATCTGGCTTGGGCCGTAAATAATAATA
Organism: Phacellophora camtschatica; assembly: GCA_036873815.1. Lineage (NCBI taxonomy): Eukaryota > Metazoa > Cnidaria > Scyphozoa > Semaeostomeae > Ulmaridae > Phacellophora > Phacellophora camtschatica. The sequence continues at coordinate 13,191 of JAYJMH010008185.1, forward strand.
CTAATAACTCCATGTACAATAGATCATAATACATAATTCAAAGGTTTACAATGCTGTTTTTTTCTTTTAGTTCATCCTTTAAAAGCTGCATACAGCACGCCACGAACAGCTTCAGTTTCTGACGTGCTACCACCAACTGATGTGATTGTACAAACGGACACCACGACGAAGAATAGTCTTGTTACAACAACATTACACGACTCTTCTCTTTTGGCAACAAAAACTTCACCTGGCCCGACAAAACCATTTATCAAACCGTTGTCGAATTCCGAACTTAAAGAACGCGCAGAGACGCATACGAAGCTAAGAGAAGTCTTGCATCAGCAGGTATTGACTTTTGTTTATTTTTACAGCGTATGCTTGTTTTACTTGCTTGATCTCAGAAAAGTATCGTTTGCTGGTCTGTCAGTCAGATGTTCTCTCTTGGCCTTGTTGTATCTTGATCTCTATATCTTTTCAATTTTTTGATGATTCTTTTAAATAATATATAGTTGTGTTGAATATTTCAATTTAAACTTTATAAAGTTCCAACGAAGATGTCAGTATTCAAATTATAACACGCGATTCTGTAGCAATCTTCAAATTATGAGGTATAATTTGAAGTATATCAAAGAGGATTTTCTTATTCAGTTGTTAGATAAAATTCATATGAATACCAGTTTCCTACTCTGTGTTGTGCTAATGAAAAGAAAAACACATTTGAGAAGTTCAGTTCACACTTAATTGGAACGCAAACACGACTCCTTTGAATGACTTCATCTGTCGTTTTAGGAATTTTTTCTTTCCCTTTGTTTTAAAATTTAATTAAACTTAAAATTTGCTTGATATTTAATAATGTTCATTATGTTACCATTTGAGGGGACTTGATGGGTAACGAATTTGAAATTAACTTTCAACGGTTTCCAAAATAATCAATTAACTTTCAAAACTAAGTTTCCAAAACTAAGTTTCCAAAATAATCAATGTCCCAAATTGGCCATTTAATAAATTAATGTTTTAATTTCATAATTTTAAGCCGGAAGAATTTTTAGCCGATTTTCTTCGAATTCTTTTAATGTTGGACTTTAACAAGGCCACTTTCCACTGCAGTGAGTTAATTTCCTCCATCGTTTCAGTGTTTTTTAATTGAAATTTTGAATAAGCTTTTGAATATATGTTTCTATGCGATATTTACCTTCTTTTTATCTCTCAAGTGATAATTTAGCCTTGATTCACAATTTTTTCTGAATTGTTTTTTGAACCAGTCAAAATCTGCCACGGTCATTTGGATAAGCATCGGAGAATCATCCATATTTGCACGTTTTGCTGATGACGTCATTTTGCTTGCACAAAGTCAGAAAATCAGTCTTTGGAAGAAAAAAATATTCAAAATGAATTCTTTCAAAGTACTTGCCTTTCTAAACATTGTTAGACTTTTTAATGTTCCATTTATGTAGCTCAGCTTAACATTTGATCACAAAATTGCTTTCTCAAAACTAAACGAAGCAATGAAGCTATATTTATGTACCAATGTGGGGATTTTGCAAACAAAATTATGTCATCAGACAATACTTCAAAATAGTTGATATCTTGAAAACGATGGGAGATATCAAAATTATTTAAACAGCATTCTTTATCATTCCATAGTGCTATTTATTTGCATGAATAAAAATTTTTAGTTCACAGCTTTTTTAATTTCTTCTATAGAAAATACTTGAAAACAACTGGAATACCTTAGATAATTTTGAAACCCCATAACCACATAATGCCAGGCACTTTTTTAGACCACATCTTCTTTCTGCTGATAAGCCTTCCATATTTGCTTCCACCCCCTCCCTCATTCACTGCCATAATCAATGACCTCTCCCTAAATTTAAGGAGCAAAGTGAGTTGCCGCTGTTTTACTTGCTGCTATTTGATTATTATTTTGTTTCATAATTTAGGGCATACAGAATGAGAAAAACAAAAATGTGGAAGAAGTGAAAGGTATGTCAAGTTATCAGTTTATTTTGATACTTTCTTTATTTCAATCATCAATTGATCCATCATGAATATAATTTATGGTGTAGACTTAGCTTTGAAAATATTTGGACACTTCTCTCAAAATATTTGGACGACTTCACTCAAAATATTTGGACGACTTCACTCGAAATCCTCTTCACCCAATGACTCCCTCGTTTTTATAGCTTGGGGCAGTGGTGTAGACGTAAATCATGAGCTAGGGGGCTCTTGGGGGGTCGAAGGTGGAGAGCGAGAAATCTTTTAAAGCCACGCCCTTCAATCACTCGGCAGCGCCCAGTTTTTTGTTGTTTCTATAGAGATTTTTGATTTTTGTTGTTTCTACAGAGATTGTTGTTTCCATTTTTAATTAGGAAAATAAGAATTAGGAAGAGGGTTCATCCCCTTGCTGAAGAACTAGGGGGCTCCACCCTCTGCGTCCCCATTGCTTGTACAACACTGATCTTTGGATAATTAAATCATCAAGCCTCCAAAAAAGGTTTCTTCTTGTGAGCAAGGCCCATACGCTGAAAGATTAGTTAGTTAGAAAGCTTAGAGTTAGTTATGAAGAGTTAAGGTTTAGTTAGACTTGGGTTTAGAGTTAGTAGGGTATTTGGTAATATCTCGCTGTCTCTTCTTTTATTTTGTAATCAGTCCTGACAATTTTTGGGTAGGTCAACTTTCCCAGCTGCCCCCGCTGTCCGAGTCTTGCCCATAACAACTCCCGGCAAGAAATCCAGAAGCAACATTTGATGTTGCTCCCCGACACGCAAGTATTAGGGAATTATTTTATTTTACAAAAACATAGGTTGCTGTTTGTTTCTTTTCTTTTAGAATATTTTGCTTCAAGTTTACCTCTAAATTGCTGTACTTAACTTAACAGCACATTAAATCTTCTTTAAAAGTTTATCAATGCCAGCACATATTTACTGCAGAATTTAATGCCAGAAAATTTCCTGTGAGCTGTGCTCGGGCCCTTTTTGGAGGCCTGGATTTCATATTACCAGGGAACAAATTTTTGCGATTGGCCAAAACATATAAAGAGGAAGAATCATAAGGCTATTGTAACGGCGGAGGAAAAAATTTCATTTATTTCATTGCAGATCCAAACAGACACTGATTAAGGGGGGGGGGGTATTTTGATTTTAAGATTTTTAATTCGAAAAAAAGTTATTTTAGTTAACAACAAATTTACAAAGTATTCTTTATTTATGTAACAATTTTTGTTGAAGTATTGTAATTTTACTTTGTTATTTATTTCTTATGAACAAAAATTATGTACTGGGTATCCCAAAAAGATGGTAACTTGTTTTATCAAGGCTAGTGCTGTGAATATCGCTCAAATTCTTCAAAAAGTATTTTTTAAGTAATCTTCCATAGTTAACTTAAGAATAAAAATCTGGCTTGTTGATGTTGGTTGTTTGAGAATTGAGATAGTAACATTAAAGGCCGTGCTGTATGATTTTCAGAATCACAGTGGGGTTCCAGACAATACTTTGTTTTTGAAAGCATTTCTGAACGACGATTCTAAAAAGAATCTTTGAAATCAATTTTCCATGACTAAAGTTTTTGAAAACTAAAATTGCTGTTTTATTTTGAAACACTTTTGGTAAAAATGCTGAAAAAAGATAAAGCAACCAACTTAATCTATTCTACTTAAATTAAATTGACAAAACTATGGAAACAGAGCATTCATCTTTTTTGAAAGATTAAAAATAATTTGATTTACTTTTGTTTTAGAAAATCCGCGAGTATCTTCTGATGCGACAAGCCATCATACAGAGAAAAATTCCAGTACCGTTGAAGATAGAATAACTAAGGACCATTCTAGGCAACAAGGTAGGGCAAGAAATAATGGTTCTCACCAAGGGGACCGTAAACATGACTCTGGATACTTCAATGATCGAGGCAGAACTGGAAGTAACAGAACGAATGAGAGTCGCTTGAACGACAGTCACTGGAAAGAAAATCGTCGAAAACAACGTCGGAATGAACAACATACTGTTATTAGAGCTGCAGATACTATTGAATCTGACAGTTCCATTCGGAAAGATTATAAAGTCACGACTGGACGTACTGCTGACGTTACTGCAGTGGACAGTAAGCAGGAGCAAAAACAACCGCTTGAAAACAGCCAAACTCCGCAGCGGCCAGACGCAACTTCCGTCGTGTTCAATCGACGCCCGTCAGGCCAGAAGACAACAACCCACAAAAAAGCGACTGACAGAACATTTGACACGAATCATGTAATTAGCGAGGGCGGCACAAGAAGAGATCGAAAGGAGAAGTTAATGAAAAATGAGCCATCGAACATGCGGTCAACCAACCCCAAGCAAAATGTTCCAATGCAAAAAGAAATAAAGCAGGGAAGAACGGCGAGTGAAGCTCGTCAGCTGGAAGAAAGCTTTCAGAACGAAAAATTACCCAAAAACAGTTTGAATCAACAGGTTTCGGCCCCAAATCAACGACCCGGTTTTGGCCCCAAGCAAAATTCTGCTGGACGGAAAAATCAAGAACAAGAAGGAACGCGGCATGGTTATCAACAAACCGACCGAAGAGTTCGTCGAACTCACAACCGTAGACCGGAACACCAAGGCAGCCAAGAAGGGGATTCAGGACGTTATAAACGAAATGAGTCAGTTTCTGACACAGACCACAAGAGAGATACCCTGCAAAATGGAAACGAAAAAGTGACACTAAAAGAACACATAGACAGTGATAAACCTGACAGAGTGAAATCGAAAGACAATTGGAAGCAGATTGATAAAAAGGAAAAGGTGACGCCTACAGACCTTAAGAAACAGGATCTTGCTAAAAATGACAAAGTTAAGCCAAAATATCATGAGAAGCAAGAGAAGGATAAAGCAAAAACAGAGCCTGTCAGTGAAATAATTGGTAAAAGCAATCACGAAAATTTAATTGAACACAAAGGCCCATTGAATGTTGAAGAGCATGCAGGTTCTAAATCGGTAATAAGTGCTGGTTTCGTCGACAAAAAAAGATCAAATGAGACAGAATCAAATAGTTGGAAGGAAAAGGAAAAATATCCTTCAGATAAATCTGCTGTGACATCTCAACGGCAAGGAGGGCTTCCACAAAGAAGTCGGAACTTTAGGAGGCATAACAAGAATAAACATTCTTTTGACAAAGAAGAGCTCCCTCGTGATGGGAAGCAAACTGACAATGCGAAAATACAAAACGGGCATGTAGATTACAAGGGCAAAAACAAAAATGATGGCAACGATGTGGATAAAATCGACAGAAAGGATCATTTTGCAGAAGTTAGTGCTGAAAACGTTATTGGTAATTGTAATGGTCATGGTGACAAAGATCTCGTAGCTAATAAAAAAGAAATGCACGTCCTTAAAGAGGAAGATCGAAAAATTCAGGAGACATCAATGCACACAATAGAAAAAGATATGAATGGTAATTACTAGAAAGCACCTCTTTAGCACAAAATTACGCTTGGTCGTTTGGCAAAATTGAATTAATTTACAATGTATTGTTTGAAAAAATACGTTATCAAGAATAATTAGTTAAGAATCAAATTTTTATTTCAATATTCACAATTTCTGTAGTTATGATTTAATCATTAAGAATTCACAGTTATGCTTGTTGATACAGTTAACATCCGCTGTCTCGAACTCTTGCGAGGATTTGAAATAGGTTCGAGATAGATAACGTTCGGATTAACAGCCAATATTTAATAAGATAAAGCCTTATAAGGGAAAATGAAAATTTGTTCGAAATAGCGAATGTTTGAGATAGCGGGCAGTCGAGTTGGTGGATGTGTACTGTATTGGGCTATATTATAATCGTTTGGATCAAGATAGTTATATTGGGTCATTTTGCACGACGCTGATATTTAATATAGTTGGTTTCGAAGTTTTAAAATACCAAGCTTCATCACAGAACGTCACGCGCTGATTGGGAATTAAATGATGAAAATGCTTTTGAAATTCTGTAATAAGCCCACCAAATCTGCGTAGGCTCGACAAAAATACTGCTGTTGGTACAAGGGATATTTTGTTTTTGAAAAATGCTATTGAATGAGGTTGGGATGAATTTTAACTTACCAAGTTTTTCATTTTGCAAAAAGTAAAACTCTCCAAATTAAATATTGGCGTCTTAAAATTAATAATTGAATATTAAAGATTTTAGAGAAATTCGACGAAAATTACGTATTTTTGGATATACAGATGCAGGGGTACAGCATTCTGATGTTATTGAGCACCAATGAAAATTTTTAATGAGTATAATTATCATATTGCGAAAAGGAATATCACCGAATTAAATATTGGGGTCAGAAATTATTTATTGAGAGGCTCCATGTTCGACAGAGAAATTGGCCTATTTTTCATATACAGATGCAATATTCTTGTGACATCAGATATGATATACAAGGATACTTGGTGCTTCTATTTCAGTTAATTAAATTGGAGATTTTTTCTGTTTTTGTTTCAATTTTTATATTTACGTCGCATGTGTGGCATATATGTGCCTGATTTCCCCCCAAAATTATTGCATGAGCAGAACTGAATGTTGTTTATTTCAGTTTTGCTTCCCATAATAGAAAAGAGTTTCAACTTTGAGACGTGAAATGAATAATCACTGAGTTATGGATAACAAAAACCGTAACTGAGGATCTCCTCTAAGCCATATGGTGGTTCAATCTCCTTCTAAAAATTGGATTGATTATGGATTGACTGCTTGAATTAATTCTATAACAATATCAAATCGAGTCGATGGCATAAAAACCTAATTGGAAAAGCTAATGTCTGACTTGCTTAAAAAGGAGATTTTTTTTGCAGTCTTAATTCAAAGTTAAAATGTAAAGAAACTGGGAAATTACTGCACTTTTAACATATTGAGGGAAATGATTTTGATTTTTAGATGAAACATTGAATCTTCTTTCCATATGACTGTAATTGCCGCAATGGTACTTCTAATTCTGTTTTCAGATGATTCGTGATTCAAATGTTTACATAGTTTTAAAGCGAATGAAACGGCCCGAAAAGAGCTATAGCTACTACTGACAAAAAATAGGCAATTTCAGTTACATGGGAACCAGATCTAGTAGTAAGATTACTGCTCGTTTTGCTGTGCAAAAGGTCGATGTAGTATTACTGATGAGAATTTGAGATCTTTTAGAATTGTTGATGGTAAGCTAATTTTGGAAGCCTTTGAGAACTTGCTATTTGTAGTAACATAGAAAACGTTTTGTTGCTTAGTTAAATGAGCACAAAGACTTTTTGATGCTATTTTGCTATAATACATTTATGCAGTATAAAAGCCAGGTATCACCTTTATTTCTTTAATAGCATTTGGTCACTTCTGTTTATCGTTTATTTAATTTTCTTCAAGACATTTGGCACTGATAAAAGTGGTGCACCGCTACCTGTTGATCAATATATTCCCATCATCTTTCGTTTTGGGCCGTTTTGTTTGTTTCATTAAGTTTGTTTAATTTTGTTTGTCTCACGATATTTTATTAAGCAACTACATTACTAAAATAGAATAAAATTCAACAATATTTTTGTTGCTAATACTTCACCCTGACATACAGGGCTTCTTCAGAGCTAAAATCCATGGATCGAACGAGCAGCCTCCAATAGTGACCTCTCTTGAAAGCGCATTATTAAGTGCTAAAGTTTCTTAATTTTTAGTCAAAATTTAGAACGCAAGGTACTGGGTTAAATTGTTGCTTAGATGTTTAATAGTGGGCTTATATGATGATTTAAAATAGTACTGGGTAATTGAAAATAGTATAATTGAAAATAGTGCTGGGCTTTAACAGTCCCTTTCACGGGCACAGTTCCTTACTGCAAAAGCAGAAGAGCTTGCTCCAATTGTAATTTATTCACTGAAAATTGCTTACAGGTCTCTCGTAAGTTGCTTACTTCTATCTTATCTCAGAAGTGAGGTTGCTTCATTTTTAGAGGCACTTCAGTACACTTACTTGTAAAGCAGTTGTGTAAAACAATCGTGTAAAATGATTGTCCAATCAGTCTATTGTTTACAGAAGGACCCTACTTATCGATGTCAAATGTCCTTGACTATGCTTAAAGCGCATGGTATGTAATTCGGTAAATCTATTCAATGAATTTATTCATCATCAATTTTTAAGATTGAGAAATTATTCTTTTGTTTTTTTTGTGGAATAACTAGTCCATTATTTCATATTTATCTATGAATCTTAGCACTTTGGAAGGACTTGGGAATATTATCCAAAGATGATGTCTTAAATGTTTTTCTTTTTGATAAATAATATAATAATTATACTACTAGTCGATTTAGGTATGACAATTCATGTCTTTCTGGGTTTTCTTTACCAGGAAGCCCCGAATTCTACTCTGTAAGACAATAGAGGCTGAAAATCCTAGCACTATGACGATCCTACCTCCTTGTAAACATTTTTGAGCACACAATTCGACCAAGTTTTGACAGTGTCAAAATTTGTATCAAACAGTTCGTGTTTTTGCTAATGGGAAGTATGGTAGTCTTAGCTTTTAACAGAGATGTAGGAAGCATTTGAATAGTGGGGGGGGGGCACAAAATTTGTAGGGCACTTTGACCACACCCCGTTCTCTTGTGACCACGCCCTAAACACCACTCCCTCATTTCTGCTTGTAGGGATGATCTTTACATGAATTGACATACGGTTAAGTCAAACATTGTAACCGATCATTTGAAATAATATAACGAATATAACATTAATATCCTAATATAACGAATGTATATTCGAATTCAAATGACACTCTCATGATAGTTTGATACCTAGATTCTAGAATATTTATTATTTAGTACATAATGACACAATAAACTGCTTAAAAGGTCATCAAATAATTAACTGAAGCTAACTAATAGCTCACGCTAAATGCAAGCTAGCTAATCCCATAAATTGCTGCTTTATATTGACCAGTTTTGCCTTAAACATTCCCTTGGAAAAAAAATTTTATATTGCTCTTCAGATAAAGATTGGTGAAAACCTCTAAAATTATATATATAATTCACATCTGCTATCTCTACTGCCTGTTATCTCAAAGATTCGAATTTCCATCCGCCCTCGTTAGGTTTCTTTCTCGATAGAATCATGTGGTAATACTGCCTGTTAAACCAATCAGCGGTGTCACCAGCCTTAAAAACTGGGGCGGAAAATTTCTGACGAGGGTCTGGGAAAATTCCCAGAAAATTTTGTTTAAAAATGCCCTTAGACTCAAACAGCCTGTAAACAGCCTTTTTGGCATTTTAATATGTCATGAAGTTTTTGAAAATCAACGATCTCAAGCAGTATTTTAACAGCTGTCTGTAATCTCAGCATTTAAAAATCGGGGCACGTGCCCCCGGTTCCTACGTCTCTGCCTGAGCTCTCCAACTTGTTCAAGATCAAAGTAACGAAGGCTCGAAAGGATAACGAGAAATGACAAACTTGCTCAGTTACGAATGTTCGAAAGCATAACGAGAAAAAATAAACATGTAATAAGTAGTCAACGATCGAAGTTGCGAATGATCGAATCGAGAGCGAGAAAAAACCTAAATTAAATTAGTTCCCTGTCAAAGTTACGAAAGTTCCAATAGATAAAAAGACAAAAATGTATAGCAAACATTCGAAGATCAAAATTATGAATTTCAAATAGAATAACTTGTTGACTAAAAAAGGAAGACTGATTGAATGAGAGAGAAACACATTGAACGCTAAAATGTTTGAGATTTTTCAAGGGACTGCACCCCATACCTTACCATGGAAATCCCAAACACGTCTTCCTCTGGATCTGCCCCTGAGGCAGGAGTTTGGCATTAAAATATTTATGTCATACTCTTGGAGTAGCTTTTCAAAGAGTTTAATTTTTGTTTTGAAATATAGTTTTCTTTGAGATAATTCAGGAAACAAAATAAAATGCCGTAGAATTTGTTTTGGAAGCTACTTCCCAAAAACATGACATTAAACATTTTCATGACAAGTGATTAGCGCAAAATATTGATATTATGCGCAGTCCTCTAGCTTTTGATTTGACATTATATCAAGTTTGAATATACAATGGAGTTTAGAGACATTTGCAGCAAAAATGAAGTTTATTTTTTTTTAGTTAATTTTGTTGGTTGCGAAACAAGAGGGTAAAGGTTGGTCCAGATGAAATGTGAGATATAAAAGAAGTGACAATTTACTATCTGGTGTCCAAAAAAAGGTAGCAGCTTTGATCAAAGCTAACGCTTAAGTCAAATTTTCTCAAAATTCGTAAAAAATATTTCTGCATAGTCAACTTACAAATTGATATCTAGTTTGTTAAGAAGGGGGGAAATATTTTCGACAAGGGCCAATGGAATTGCTTCATTTTCCTCACGTGATGTGCCAATTATCTCCGCAAGATTTGTTGGTGTAGAAGCTGTGGGTGAAAATAGGGAAAAGTATTCCACCTATTTCAGCCCGAGGGCAGTGGAGAAGTTTGGAATTTCCAAAATGTAAATATGAAAGATTTTTAGATTTTGCTAAATACCTACGGGGGAGCTAAAGATTGCTGGCTATGAATGCTTCGAAATAATCATTTCCTTTTTTGCTGTGGTTTTAGAATTTTATAAATCTGGCAGCTGGTCAATTTGAAAAAAGGAACAGAAGAAAGCGTTTGTTTGGCTCTGGAATTTCTGGGCAAATAAAGACTAAAAAGAAGAAAATGGCTTGTAAGAATTTAAAGTGCCACTGAAATGAAAAAATTTTTTTTTATTAATTATGATTTTGATCAAGTAATCATCGCTGATTTCAGAAATGACATCCGTTTTGGTGAATGGGGTGCGGAAGTGGGTGTTTGAAGGGGTTTTGTCAGGGTCAGTCGTTTGACAAGAGTCTGGGGCGAGTGACGCATTCTGGTGTGTTCGTGCGGCAGCCTCAGTCACAAATGATAACAAATCTTGTGAGCTTTTGCAAACGATGGCCACGGGTAACAATAATTTTTCGGGTGCAAGTGTTTTCTTCAAATATCTAGCGTGAACGATGTTTCAATTGGAAGTACAAAAGACTTAGGAGGAATTGGCGAAGCTCAACCAGGTCTTGAATCATACAAAAATGAGCTGCTTGCCTTACCATCCGACCACGACGAAGAAGAACAAGAAAGGGAGGGCCTAAGAAACACAACAACGAAGAGGCGACGGACATCGATGGAATATTTATGCTTATTCCAAACCCCTGTGTTGAAGCCAGATTGGAGAGAAGACAAGTGGTTGTCGAAAGGTGATGATTCTTAACTTCTATTTGATCCCCTTTTTTCTCTGTTTCAATTTACGAGTGAGTTGACCAAAAAGCTCCGGTTAGGAGGCATGCTTTTTGACATGTGTTGGTTGCATGCAAGCTCTGCACTATCGCATCTTTGCCTTTCTCGGCTTGTGTTTGTGAATAGAGCAGAAAGAATAATAAAATGAAGCAATAAAATTTAACAAACACAAACAACCACTTTGATAATTTCAGGCAGGCATGCATGAAATTTTGAAGATTATTATCAATAATGATCCAGTGAGAAGCTAAGCCAGCTCCAAAAAATTATTTGAACAAGCCAACACA
>JAYJMH010008196.1:0-24716 GCA_036873815.1 Phacellophora camtschatica
CTTTATATACGCACTACACACATAGTTGCATAGAGCTATATACAGCTATATACAGGCAATATACATCGTCTCAGGACGTTACGTGTGGTCTTATACGAAGTACTTGCCGACATTTTCAAAACAACAAAACTGAATTTAAATTATACCTAATTTTGGATGGCCAAAATTTGAAAAGCGTTATTCATGTTTGAGGTTTGACTTGTCTCTCTTTTGTGAGGCCGACTTAGAATCTGTAGTTTATTAGAATTGGTTCAAATTGTTTCAGGTCATGCGCTCAATGCTTGCATGCGGTTTTTTGCAATGAACGTAAGTAATTTCTGATATACCGGGAAAAATTGACCCAAATTGACGCAAAACACTTCGTTGAACACTCTTTTTAAAGAGAACCTATTTACAAGAAACTAGCATGTGATAATACCATTCCAATGTTATGTTGGGCAGTCATTTTTTATCTTTGCTTACGAATTTTGCTTTCCAAGCTTTTCCAATTTTGCTTTCCAAGCTTTTCAAGAATTGTGACAAAGTTAAACAGAGGCGATTTTTAATCAGCTTTAGCTTGCCTAAACTTGTCAAGTATAGGGTTACTTATTTTTATTTTCGAGTTATTGTATAGTTTACCTAATTAGATAGCTTAAGGTTGTGGTAGACCGCGCAGTGTCCACTACGGACGGAGGAGCGTGACAGAGAGAGAGAGAGAGAGAATGCAATACAGATATAGATTGACATGCTCATTCATTTCAATAAACCCAACACTCAAAAATTCAGCTAAGTTTCAAGGAAGAAAATGTTGCTTGAGTTTTCTTTAAAAGCCCCTTACAAGGTCGGGCCCTACATAACAGATTGCCTTTGTACCGGGTGGCCCCAAAAAAAACTATCCTCATTTGCATGGCTGTAGCTCGAAATCAGGAAAACTAGTAATTTCAAATTGTACTGAAAACGATATGCGAAGGGCCAACTCAGGGTTTGGGATATCATCCAGTCATCTGCAATCAAGTTTACCTGTCCAAAAATGGAATTTAAAATGGCCGCATCCGTAAGCTTTCAAATCAATTTAAGCGAGCACAATAATCATAATAATCATAATAATTATAATAATCATAATAATTATATTAATCATAATAATCATAATAATCATAATAATCGTGATAATCATAATAATCATAATAATCACAATAATTACAATAATCATAATAATCATAATTAGCAAAATATTTAAGGTAATTAAGCCACTGACGTCATAAAAACGAATTTTTGAGGAATTTTCACAACTCAAAGATGGGTAAAGTTATGAATTTGCAAATTGGACGTAATGTTGTAGATTGCAATCAGAAGGACAATGAGGCAATTTCCCCCAAAAAAAGCAGGTAGTTTTCAATGTATATAAATTTATTGAGATCGTCTTTAAACTCTAAAAATTTTAATTTTATAATGTGCTCAGTAATATGTTGATCATATAATATGCTGACCAAGTTTCAAACTGAAAGCACCTTTCATAAGAAATCTGCAAAGCAATATACATATTGACAGGTTGTCTCTCAAAAACAGGTTGCCATGACAACTCTAAACATTTAAACAAACAAATTGTAACATTCACAGATAATATTTTAAAAAAGTCAAAAAGTTTCAGAAGCATCAGAATAATGCTTCTTGAGTTGTTTCATAAAATGTAGTAGGGGGGGGGGTAATTTAGCCCACCCGGTCAGGATGGGGTTAATGAGCTTCATAATCTATTAAATATTTTTACAACTTTATTCCATTATTGTAGTTTTACGGGCAATGAAACTAAACATGAAAGCTATGACCATATCCAAGGAATTTGCAAGGAAAGGAAAGTGAGGAAAACCCAGATTATAACGATGAGCCACCACGCAAGCTCTAAAAATTCGTTATTGGGAAATTGGTGGTAATTGCTGTTAGCGCCTTTTATAATCAGCAGCAAAATATCAATTATCACATCTCAATCAACCCCCAGTAAGTTTATTTAAGAATATGCGGTAACATAGAATTTTCACCCAGGAAAAATATGTCACCATGCTTTCCCTTTTAACAGAATCTTATTCAAATTAACTTGTGCAAGATGTACTACCTATCACAAACACAAAAAATATAAAAAATACCAATAAAAGTATAACCAACTGCCCATAAATTTGTACGCCAAAGTTTAGGGCACGAGGGCACGCCATAAATTTTGGGACGGGCACGAGATGATTAATGGGCACGCAGGGCACGCTATTTAACTGACTCTTGTAAAATTGGCACTGCCCTTTATTGAAAATTGAGGTCAGAATCACGAATCACGGGAATAAAAATGAGGGATGATAAAAATGCCTAATTTTACGTGTCACGTATAAAAAATATACCTTTTGCACGATTCACGGGAAGAAATATGGTCAGTTCATGTTTTACGGACTGTTTTTGGCTGGTGTTTAAACGTTTCACGGGTAAAAATTAAAGCCAATCACGTCTCACGGAAAACTCTTTAACCTATTATTGGTTTGAATCGAATCTGTCTAACAGAAAACAGTACAGTAGGGTTGATAGTGTTGTTTCCGACAAAGGGAAAGTTAAGGTTAGTGCTCCGCAAGACTCATACCTTGGTCTTCTTCTCCTCTTTTTTTATACATCAATAATCTCTCCAATATTTCCAACGATGAAATCTCATAAGGACCTCTCTATACAACTGCTGCGCGTGCGAAAGCGTAAATGCTGCGCATGCGTAAGTTGATTTACTTTTCCCAGCTTTAGTGATGGTTTTAGTTTTTTTTACTAATTTTAAGTCATTTTATTTACTGAAAAGCCTGGTACCCAGGGTACTGTAATTAGACTTGCTCTAAATCTCAATTTTTTAATACAACTTGAGAACTGAGATTGTCTTTTTAATCCAACAACAAACGGAGGAAAAAAATAAGAAGGATTCCTTCCCCGGGATGGGACACTTGACTTTATTTTGGTAGTGGTGTGTGGACAGTAAAACTTTTTTTGACCCATTCATAGGTAATTTAGCTTTTTTGAAAACACATCCATAGGTAATAAAAATAGGCTAAATTATGAACAGTAAGGTGAAATTTCAAAAAATGAATCCATTCTCAAGTAAATTTATTAGAAATACACCAATTCTCAGGTGAATTTATTGAAAAACACACCTATTTTCAGGTAAAAGTTCTCAAAAAACATACTCATTCTTAGGTAAAATGAAAGGAAAAGGCGCCAATTCCGGCCGCACATCCCCACTACCCAAATTTTTAAGAATGCCCTCCGGGATTTCTTTGTTCATCTCAAGTTCTTTCTCGTTTGTTCATCAACAGTATCTGAAGTCTACTGTAATTACAGATTTGATTTCATTTTCTTTTCAGAGACAAACCCGTGTCACCAATAACTTTTTAATTCTTTCCTCTTTCTTGAACTGCCACTGCACGCAACAAACTTTCTTTCCTTTGATGCCTTAGGCCAAATATGAAATTCGCATCATACCATGTAGACTTGCAACAAGTCTATTTCGTTTCGTTAATCGATAAAAAATTTAAAAAATTGTCATTGCGGAGGAAAATACTCTGCGGAGGAGAGACCTATTTCGTTCTTATTTTCCCTGAGGTAAAACAAACTCGATTTTCAAACCAGAAAGGCTAAATTAGTGAGACACCTCATCTGCCCCCAATGACCAACATGGCTCCATGTAAACCACGTAATCGTTTAAGAGCCCACCATACTGCTATAAGGGGCATTACGCTAAGGGGTCTAACATGTATGAAGAATTTAAAGCTGTAGGAAGGACTAAATATATAGACAAGAACAGAGGTGTCCAAAGAAGCGAGGGGTCTCTGTGGGTACCACAAAGTAAAATTAACATTCGCAAAAATGAAAAGTAGCTACGGGGGAAAGTGACGGGTAGCCGCCCCACTGGCTGTTACGCTTGGTGGCAAACCGCAACTAGTGTTCCAAGTACTGGTGACAAAAAAAACTATGGTCCAGTGTCTGTTAATGATCATGACATTTTTGTTCAAAAATATATTTCTAATATAATACCTCATAAATCATGCAATTTTGTCCGTTGTGTACGAAAGTACCTCTGCTATGCTTTCCGTTCTACCCATGTTGGTTCTGTTGAACAGCGATTTGTCGTCGCAAAAATAACTCAATTGAAAAACTAGGTATATCTCAAGTGGTAGAGTAACGTTATTGAGATTACACAGTTGATAATCGGCCTGGCACAAGAAACTTCCATCCGGTAATGTCTGTTTATGATCGCAGCTACATTAATGTTAAAAACATACTCTACTGTTGTAAACTTTAACAAGGAATAATTTCATTCAGGGGTTAGTTTGTTGACAAGTTGAAAACAGCCAATCAATATGCAGTAATTATGAACAAGTGGCAATAATTCTGTGATGTGATTGGGTATTCTCAAAATGAAAACAAAGTCACAGCTGGCTATGATGATACAATCTCCCTTATTATGATGTAGAACACTTATTATTCGTTCGAAAATACACTTTTCAAAATAACCTTTTAAGAATGAACTGTTGTTTGTCATATATCTAGAGATGGTTCTGTGTACATATATCCACAATGATCTAGCATCTATCCTGGATGAAGCTCAAAATCTCCTTTGTTTACAATCTACAAATACAACTACTTTATAAGGTTCACAAGGAGAGTCTGTTTGAGAAAACGCTAAACTATCAGTTTCCTCGGCCTAGTTAACAACAATGATATACAACAACTCCAGTTTAATTTGTAATGTGCCTTTAAAGTATATCACTAAATGTTTGTATAATCTAAATACATTTATGGTAACAATAGCACAGCACACAATAGCGTTGTGCTACAATACAATGGATTGTCCATGTCATCATTGAATAGCCTCGTTTTCAACTCGATCATCTTTCCATCCGTTATGTAACACAGTACCACGGTTTTCCTACTGACAGCCACACGTTTTTACAACCATATTTTGATATTTCTTCAAAACAACATTGTGTTGATCGTCGAGATATAGCACGGTGACGGCAGATAGCTGCACAGGCGCACAACATGCTGCTGGTATCGTTGTCTGTACCATCATATGCACAAGCGTTTGAACAATGGCGTGGTTTGTTGCATTCAATCGCGCTCCAAGGGGAAACGGGCAGTCACCATGGCAATGATATGCAAAATAGCCCTGAGGAGCAATGATCCAATCCGTCCATCCAAGATCTGTGAAACTCACATAGAGGCTGTGACGTCGACAAATATCCTTGTTATTGCGTTTAAAACGCGCAGCTGAATTTAGTGCGCTCTGGTCCTGTCTCTGATTGTGGCTGTTTCGCCCCATATACGCTCGCATTAAACTTGGAACTGATCTCGCTTTGCGGCTTCGGCGTTTCTTCTTTGGGTCATCGTTCTTCTGAACTTGTTCAACCAAAATATCGTCAGTTTTCAGAGATTTGAAGTACGATACGAGGAACGGTATTTGATCTGGGGGCCCTTTAAAGTCCACCAAACCAGCTTCTTTGATGCTCAGCCTTAAACCGGATTCAGACTCACAGCGAACCAATATGCCATTATTTGAACCTGATACTTGCTTCCATACTTTGACGAGATTTGAAATGTTGAAAACAAGCCACCCTGTCTCGTCTGCCCCGATCGTTCTGGATTCGACGAGATGGTAAATTTTTTTCGGGATAACGATCTGATAGATCTTTATGTTTAGGTATCTTTGCGATGCTTTGTTTGATCGTACTATTTCTTTTCGAAAAAGCCGCAATTCTGAAGCAAGTATGTCTTCGTAGGCGACGCTCGTCGCTAAGTCAAAATAGTATGCACCGTCTTCATCAGATGCATTTGGTCTCGGTATGAGTTCTACGAAAATAAATTAATACATGTAAAAAGAGTCATTATTGCCTACTTACATGTTTAAAAAACTTTAGAAATAACAGAGTACCGTCGGAAACGGCTGGGGGGGGGGGCTTGGGGCTGTAGTTGCCCGAATGGTTTCAAGAACAATGGTTATTTAAAAAAATTGATTAAAAAAACGTTTGTTCTCAATTGTTCTGAGAGCAATAAGCCCCCCCCCCTTCAATCTGGACCAGCTTCTGACGGTACTGTAAAATGACATTCAGATAGTAGATTGCTGACGTGCGTGTTAAAAGCAGACAAAGGGCCTGATACCGTGGATACCAGACTTTCAGTAAAGAAATCGAAGGCTGGTACCCAGGGTAAGGGTCTGATTACATGGGAAAATTGACCAGTTTCTGGCTTGTTTCCGGTTGATTGAGTGCTAAACCGGAGAGGAGCCAGAAACAAGTAAACTTTTCCATGTAATCAGGCCCAAAGCCTCGTTCAGATATAAGATGGTTTATAACTTTAGCTCGAATCATATTATTATAAACAATAAAAATCGGACATCTTTCCCGTACCATATCACAGTTAAAATCCCGTACCGTCGCGAATCATTCCCCCAAAAGAAACTCCCCAAAAAGGTTTATTGTTTGTGAGCCAGATCTGGCTTTGTGCAATAGTCAGTGGTTGAAAATTTCTGCATCATGTGCACATGCGCACTTATGCTTTTCCAAAATATGACGTGATGCATACAGAAGGAAGATTTATCTTATGTGTACTATATTACTATGATGCGTATAACTTTATTCACCGAAATTCGTCATCTAAAAACACATTGATCATTTTACAAATTTTGACATCGATAACTGTCTCAATTTTCCTATGACCTAAGGGTCAGAAAAGTTTCCCACGACACGAGAAGGAGTAAAGAGCTTCGCAACATCTCATCATTGCATCGCAGCACCAGGTAATGATTTTTTGATCCAATATCTTTCGACGCGATTAAGGTAATTTAATTAAAACAGTTCGAGCCATGAAAATTCTAAAAAAAAGACGTAAGTTGCAACATGGTGCATTGCTGGAGTAATCTTATTTACCGGAGAGCCACAAAATAGATAATAACTTTTTAGCTTGCTTTTAATCTCGTGCAACCATGCAACCATAGGTGTTTTGGAAACAAAACGTGGTATTTGTCAGGCCGCCTTTAAAAATTTACTTACCAATTTTAATATTTAAACATTATAAAATCTAAGTTATTTAAACATTATAAAATTTTAACAATTTAAACAGAACGAACTTCAAACATTTTTGTCAATTCGTTGAATATCGAGATCTGAGTTTTTATTTGAGAGGTCTGGTAGCAAACATATTTGTCATGGCGACGAAATTTCATGTTCTAAAATGTTGATTGCCATTCAGTTGTTGTTTATGCAAATTTTTAATTAGTTTGCTTCAGAAGTTTTTGACTAATCAGTCCTTTTATATTTTGTTATTTGCACACCAATACCAACTAGTGACGTCAGAAGTGAATGTCACTTCAAACTTTTATATTTTAAAAACTACAAAAGATATTTAAAAACCGAAAAAAAACTTGGGGCTCCTCGTTAGACATTCCTTCGTATTACACGACGCTCCTGCACAGTTTTGCATGTCAGTATTGTTAAAATGAAATTGAAAAAATGTAGACTAGGGCCTAGTCACTAGGCCTATTCAAAACGTGGACGTGCCACACAATTCAGATTTTAACAAGAAAGGGAAAGGTGAGAGAGCTGGCAAATAATCCAGGAAAATGGAACTACTTGTATGGTATGGGAAGTCCATTCCAAACAATGGTAAGCAGTAAATGTCAGTATGACTTATCTCAGGATAACGCGAATGTTTTCAATTTGACGAATTTTAGATGGCCCACACCTAGCTAAATCTAAGTTAATCTATTGGATAAAATGATTCAGTAAAGTCAAAATGAAGTAAATGGAAACTCAAAAAGGCCGCTATCTTGTTGCATTAGCAGTTAATAATTTCATCGATTTTGTATCAAATGAGGGATTATTGGAACATAAAGTTCTTTCATGGTCGACATGCACAACTATCATGTTTCCCGTTTCAAATCCTTTTCATTCTTGATTTGATTTGTAAATTGTTAACACATGGCTCTACTTCTAATTCTTTTCAAGTTCAGTTTACTTTTTCTTGTGATTTAGAAGTCACTCACAACGTACTGCTCACCACAACTTTTGAACTTGGTAACTTAAGAGTAGCTTGGTGAAGATAATAGAAGATGGATGGGGTGAAAAACAGCTCAGAGCGATTCCGTAGAAGGGAGCTTTATATGTATAAAGTTAATGTAAAAATAACATGAAGTTTATGTAACCTGAAGTTAAGTCAATTACACGTTTTTTTTTATAAGAAACCTGGCTAAGGCTTAACCAGTGAAAGTTTCTTAATTTTGGACCATTTTTGACCAATTTTCACTGGTAAACGTTTCATAAAAGTTTCTTAATTGTATAAAAAAAGTTATGTTTTATGCTATGCATTCTTTTTTCAACAAAAACATGTAAAATTTGGTAAAAGACTTCACTGTGACGAAAACTGAACGTGCTACACTCAAATGGGTCGTTTAATGTTCCTGTTTCCACAAAAATGGGCTTATTTTTGGCCAGTTTTTTTTAAAAACGCGCGACAAAACGTCTCACGAATCTCCGCCAATCAAAAAGGAGTAACACCCCCCTCCCCAATCAAAACGAGGTAACACTCCCCCTCCCCGCCAACAGCATCAAAACGAGGTAACACTCCCCCTCCCCGCCAACAGCACGGATTCTCTTCGTTCACACGTCGAGGAAATCATGCATTACGAAAAATTAATTCTTGAAGTGGTGGTTGAAAGATTTTTAAGTGTAAATAATCTGTCAATGATGCAATATTCGCCTAATTAGCACCACCTGGCGGGTAATGACATATTTCCTATTGAGTTCTCATCATCACAAAGATAACGCCTCAATCCGAAATATTCGAAAATAGGCAAGGAACGGATTTATGACACGTTATAAAAACCGGACCATGGAACATTAAGACCCCGGGGATTCTTAAGTACTGAAGGTCAAAAGGATCATTAACACTAGAAGGTCATCACCACAGCCAAACAGTAGTTTCCTGTCAACAATTGTCAGATATCTGATTTTATTTTTCAGTCAATCCAACTATTTGTGACAAGTCATTAAAGAACTTCAAATAAATGACGAATTTATCCGAGAAAACACTTTTGAATGGAATGGAAATACCGAAATAATCCGTCCATTATTGAATGTAAGAAAGAAATAACGAAAAAGCGTTCATTTTCACAATAAACGTTTTTTACTTTCACCTGGGCAGTTAAAAATCTTAAGGAGTTGAAATGTGATATCTTTTTTGTAAGAGAGCTTTGAGCAACGAGATAGGATAGGAAAGCGATAGCAGTTTTTGAACTCAGATTGATTTGATATGTTAAACTCGTGTTCCCTTTCTCGTCCTTTCGAACGAACAAACCAAAAATCAAACATACAAAGCAAATAATGCATGGAAACACGTCACACTTTAAAAACATTTGAAATGCGTTTAAAGAACGTTAAATTTTCATTTCATGTCAACTATTTATTATGAACATAACTATACACGATTGATGTTATTTTCTTTATTGAAAAGCCTTCTTTTGGGCCGCGTAAATTACTATCGGGTCCCTAATTGCAATGCCCCCACTGCTTATTAGATTCTGGTGAAATTTCACCCAAATGATGCAAATTTTTGTTTTTTTCTCAAGTAATGCACGCTTATTATGTCATATCCAAGGATTGCTTCCAGGGATTTCTGAAATCTCTCGATCATGGGACTATTGACTATTGGTCGAAGGCTTTCTGCCAATTGAAGGATTTTGTCTTCCTTCGATCTCCGATCAGCGGCAAAACCCAAATAATTCCTGATTGCTGCATTATTTCCGCGGTAAAATCTTTCTGAGTCACCCCACCCTAAAATTTGAAGCTGAATCCTTTTCTGCAGTCAGTTTTTTAAGCAAAGACTGGGTTTTATTTTTTTACAAAATCGCATTTTCTCGCATTTCCTTCCTTTGATCGGCGGCGGAAAATCTATTTGGTCTATTCAATTGAAAACGTAAACGTCAGAATTAGAAAGCACGATTGATTATTCAACTCGTTTACAAAATGAGGTTTTTCTATAAATCTGTGAAAAGGACAGGAAGTTACTAATCACGCTTAAAATTATCCCGGAAAAACAGCATATTATTATGGGCATCTGAAATCACGTCACAAATCTATAAAATTAATTTCCCACGTTTTTACCTTGCCTTTACCTGGCTTATATGATGCTTGTTGTTTACTGCATGAAAAATATAAATTCCTTGCTAAAAGGCAAAAATAAGTAAAGCAGGCAGAGGCAAAATTTAGTCTCCTTGTAATCAAGTCAAATATACAAAGTGAATAAATAAATTTTCAATGCGGGGAGCTTGCGGTGAAATTAACAGTTGTTTAGAGCCAAAAAAAATATTGCTCGAAACACATCAAAGAATGCAATGAATAAACACAGTAAAGAGAACTTTAGCAAACTCGCTTTTCGACCTCGGGCTATTGTTGTCCATTAATTAACATATCGTTTTGGGCAAATTTTAGGTTTTCTTATGAAGTGGTACTTTTTTGAAGACGAGAAGGAGTTTGTTGTTTGTCTGTTCTTTTACAGTGGCTTGGCACATCATGTTTATTTGCATTGCAATTTGCATTTCACAAGACCAGACGAAATCGACTTTGTAATTGAATTTTGAACAAGCACGCTATATTAAGCCAAACATAGTCTTATCGAAGTTTTAAAGTTGCCAATTGTAATCAAACATAGTCTTATCGAAGTTTCAAAGTTTTCAATTGTAACCAAACATAGTCTTATCGAAGTTTCAAACTTTTCAATTGTAACCAAACATAGTCTTATCGAAGTTTCAAAGTTTTCAATTGTAACAAAACATAGTCTTATCGAAGTTTCAAAGTTTTCAATTGTAACTTCATCGACCATTTTTTTAATAAACTGCACAACGGAAGCTGATTCGTGATCGTACGAGACACTGAGAAAGTTTAGAGAATCGCATGAAACAAAATATAAGGCCATCAAAAACCTGCAGTTAACAGATGTTAATAATAAAGTAGTAATGATTTTACACCAGAAAGATGAAACAGTGGAATGGAAACTGTTCTGGAATGGAAAGACAAGCCCCACTGGGGCCTCACTGCCCCCACTTTCAAAACTTATATTCTTCAATTAATTCTCGAGAAGATGACGCTTTTTTCGGCAATAAATCCCAGCAAATGAGCGGTGAACGTGTACAAGTGGATAGTTAAGGAGTCTGTGTTTAGTTCATACATTAACATTTTGGTTGTTAATTTGTTTGACTGCGTACTAAAATGTACACATAAGAAAATAGTAATGGGATCCGAGTGTCGACGTAAAACTAAATTGTTGACATGTCATTGATAATGATGGTGACAGTTTTCTTGACATATGAAATTTAAAATTTGGAATAAATTTAAATCAATGAAAAATAAAAAAATTAATAAAATACAACTGTTAAAACATATATATTGAGGAAACAAACAAAATCAATGAAAAATTTGAAAAATTGAAAATACAATAGTTAAAACGTTATAAATATTGAGGAAACAAACAGAATCAATGAAAACACTGAAAAATGTTACGGTTAATAAAACTGGTCTCGAAAAAAAATGTGTGCATAAAACAAAACATACCGTGGTTAACAAAACTGACGACAGTATCGGCATTGACGGCATTCGAATCATTCGTTGTGGTATTCGAAAAGATAACATCAGTATCTCCGTCAACCTTTTCGTTCTCCGTGACGCTGTTGTACAAATCAACCATGTATTTTCTCGCTGAAATCTCTTTCCTTGACTCTCGATAAAATAAACTTGGCCTCGGTCGGTGATCAACTCCGAAAATGTCCAAGATCTCTTTCTGCAAAGAATACTTCGCATCCGTACCTTCCTGCTCTCCTCCTTCAGCAGATTTGTCTCGTCTCATGAAAGGGTTCGCAAATGGCGCGTCTCCGAAAATCGGACTGCAATTAGCCACGAAAACCAATGATGATACGATTGCGACAAAACAAAGGTGAAAAACTGCCATATTGAATATTGGGTACCACTTCTGACTTCAAGCTGATATAAGACTTCCAACCTCAAAATCCACTGTTCGACTGTCTGAACACGCGTGAAACAGAATACTGTGTTAAGGTCGAATCTATCCCGCTAGGTGAAAACTCGTTCAACACTTCCCTCAAATTGTTGTGCGTATCAACACTTGTCAATCACCCTTGGTTTCATGGGCCTCAGAGCAACATGCTCAGAGTCATGGAGATTGCGTGAATTCCGCAACTCCGTGTATCCAATTCGCGTGTCTTTGTCGATACAACGAGACCTGGATAGGTCCCAGCTTTGAGCATTACCGCTCCTTAAATTCAATTTTAACGCTGCGGTTTACGCCTTCATCCAGTGGTCAATGCTATATTCCTTCCCAATCAAGTAGGAATTATGCGAGGTCGTTGTTAATGAGTTTATGTCAGACCGCACCCAGAGCTGTTATAAATGGATGTATCCAAGATGTGACATTTTTGGCTTGACAACGGGCGGTATTACGTGGAAGCTAATACTTACAGAAATACGATTTTCTTGGTTTATATTGTTTCCATTCAAAAGCACCTTTGATAGAAGTGTATCCCGGTGGGCACGATTAGATTCAAATTGGCCCTCGTGTTTGGCTTGTCCATGATTTAGAAAATGTCCATGATTTTGAAAATTGTCCCTTTTCTCGGACATTCATACCAAATAAATTACCCCTTGTCTCTGACAAATTGACAAGAGTTTTTATTGAAAACACCGATGCAAAAATTACAATTAAAAATGTAAGATCTTTACACATTCATTTCAATTTAATGTCAAATGTCAATTTGATGTCAAACTGTCAAACATCACTCTTCTTCTTATAAGAAGAATCAGTCTAAAAAGCAAAATAATGAAATTGGATGAATTCACGAAGAGACGCAGGACACTGAGATGCAGAGAAAAGATGCCGGATCCAAAATCTGGAGCACTTTTGACCCCTTTCTCAAAGAAAGCATAGACGCGCATGAGGGAATAAAACTTCATTATGTATAAAAATGTGGAAAGTATCATATTTTTTATTACATTTACACGTGTGTTTATTATAGGAAACCAGGTTAAGGCTTCACTGGTGAAAGTTTCTTAATTTTTTACCATTTGTGACCAAATCTCCGACCAGCCAAAGTTTCTTCAAAGTTTCTTAATTGCATATGAAAAAATCAGTTTTTACCTTAAGTTCCTTTTTTCAACAAAAACTTTAACAAGAACTGTGTATATATTGTAAGGATAACGAAATATATAAAAAATATTCACTGAATTAATTATTTGGCATCATGTCCGTTCCATTAATATCATTAAGGACTATATATCTTCGTTAAAAATTCAAATTTCTTAGCGATTTTTCATTCACTAGTAAAAGTTTCTTAAATTTTCGTGGGGTTCACCGGTGAGTTTCTAATGAAAAGTTTCTTATTAAGAAAACGTGTAGATACATAACGAGTGCCCTAGAGTAAACAATAGTTAGGAACGGTTGCCGTCGAGCGGATTTTTACCAAGATGCTTCGCGAAGAAGCTACTCCACGTCAGTCACGTCATTTTATGGAATTTATGCAGATGCCCATATTTTCTGACAAAAGCCTGCAAAATGAAGAATTTACAGACAATTTGGCAAAACTTGGGGAGTCGTTTGCCCCCAACACCGCCACGAACTCCACTTCTGGCTAAGGTAGCACTATGGGGCTTCAAGGACGGGCATGTCACGGTGGGAACTGTGGTTCAACCTTTTTCCAAAAACTGGAAATTTTTAATGTTTCCAATCATCTTTGTCCCAAAACTGTGCAATTGTTTAATTATTTTTAAGAACAGATGTAAAGCTCAATATAAAATCGATGGTTTACCAAGAAACTGGTTTACCAAGAAATTCGAAGAGAGAACGCAAGCAGAACTTTTGTTGTTTTTTGCTAAACTTATCTTGACAAGGAAGCAAACCTATGAAGCAGCAATCGTGACAAAAATCGTAATGTTGGGCCACCGTAGTAACTTACACATCAGTAATAACCCTACACATCCGTAGTAACTTACACGTCCGTAATAACCCTACACATCCGTAGTAAATTACACATTTGTAATAACTTACACATCCGTAATAATCCTACACTTCCATAGTAACTTACACATCAGTAATAACCCTACACATCTGTAGTAACTTACACGTCCGTAATAACCCTACACATCCGTAGTAACTTACACATTTGTAGTAACTTACACATCCGTAATAACCCTACACGTCCATAGTAACTTACACGTCCGTAATAACCCTACACGTCCATAGTAACTTACACGTCCGTAATAACCCTACACGTCCATAGTAACTTACACATTCGTTTTAACCCTACACGTCCGTAGTAATTATGGACAACTTGTGACAAAAAGATACATTTCATCTTTGTCTCAAGAACTGGTTGTTTTTTAATCCCGCTGGCAAAACTATGCGCACTACTGTGATGGTGGATAGCTGTAGGGGTGGGTTATTATGCTGGCGTATCTACCAGTGTTGATGTAACCTTAAAAAAAATGTTTCGTTTTCTATCAATTTGGAAAAACATGGAGTCACACATTTTACAGCACTTGACCATCCTTGAGCACGGGAGATGGCATTTTTCCATCTGTAGAATTTTGAGAACGTTATATTTCAAAACTTGAAATAAAATATGAACTGTTTGCGCTGGGAATTTTCCTCAACTGCAGATAGTCAATAAAAATGAGGGGGTTGGGATAACATTTTTATAGTCGATTTAAGGCAATCTGAAGTGCGTGGTCCAGAAAATTTAGAGGTAACCCCCGAGTGTCCCATACTTTCGGTTCCTTGTTTTGAATTTCGAGTACTTTCTTGATTTTATACGGCAACACGCCTGGATGGCATATGTATAAATTATAAATGATAAATTATGAATATAAATTATAAATTCTCGAATAAATTATGTCAATTATATTTTATATTGAAACTTTAAATATAGACAAATTTGGACCACGTTATTATTCCATCATAATTTCGTGATGAGGAAAAGCTTTGCAAAGAAAAAAGCTTTTAAGACAATGGTTGATTCAACTTCTTGAGCAAGGGCACAGTGGCTGGGGGCCTAGAATTTCGAAATTGTTGGAAAACCCGGAATATTCGACGTTCATCCAAAATTATTTATCGTGAAAGGGTGATTTTTAGCTCAAAATACAGCAAGTCAAAAATTTATGCTGCTTGCCCTTCCCATACAAGTTGTAATACAGCGCCCGTGTTCTGGAGAAAACTAATGCTTAAAGTTCCACAAGGATTCATCCTTGGGCTGCTCTTTCTTCATGAAGACTTTGCATAATTGCTTTGAGATATCACATGGGACCTGCTTGCTTTGATATGAATCAAACGATTGTGAATTGAAACAGAAGAAAATTAATTACAGCAGAAAACTTGAAATTTGTGAGAGCTTTGATCATGAAAATGATGTCAGTTGAAAATGATGACCTAAACGCCAAAACATGATGACTTTTTGTGGTCAAATCCCTCATAAACTTAAAATCTTTGTATTGCTGTAACTTCGACAAAAAGTATGTAGAAATGCAAAAATTGGTTCCGAGGCTAAACTTTGTATGCAGCATCGTATTCAGGAATCCAAAATACAATAGAAAATTTTGACAAATTTTCATAATGGTAGCCTTTTCTCAAAAATCATGAGAAATTCTTTTTTGCGTGCGTAACTTTGAATAATTGATAATAAAATATGAAGTAATAAAATTAAAAGTTACATGAATATTGATTAAAAATGACGTTTCGGGCTTGACTCATTATCAAATAATGAAAAGAATGGAAGAATCTTATAGGGTTATTTTCTCAGAAAGGTTGATTACTCAAAAATTAGCAGACAGTCTAAGCCGAGAGTCACATAATGCCGAAACAAACACTGTACAATTGCACAGTACTGTACCCAGTCTGGAAAGTTTATTGTGTGTTTAATATATATATTTTTTTTACATTTTAAAACCTGTGCACAAAACAATCTGTTTGTTTTTACTGCACTCATGTCACGTGATTAACATCAAAAGAAACATTTTCCAATAAAAAAAAATACAGGCTTTTATAACAACATTTAACTTCAGCTTCTTTCTGGACCTGCTATTGTTTTAGTATGGACAATTACAAACTGTTTCAGATCAAGTGCTCAATATATTTTTGTACTTACAGCTGTAAAGTAATTAATATCATGATACCAAAATAATTTGAACCAGATCTCAGCCCTGGCATTTCTAATCAAGGTTGTTCTTTAAAAAGAATGTGAACTTTGCTGCCATGCTTTCAGAAGATTGAAATGAATTTTCTCTCTCTGAAACTTGCTGATAAGATTAATCATAATGCGCATGACATAAACTGGAACAAAAACAAACCTGTGGCAAATTGACTTTTGCTTGAAAGCAGTACTTTAATTGTGCAACAAACTTATTTGTACGCAAATTTTTTATTTAAAAAACAAATTAATTACTTTAATGAATATGCACACAAACTATTACATCACACAGCCATTTTCAACAAAAACAATAGTTATGTAGAATTAGAAAGGTGTTCCATATGTGTGCACAACAAAGCCAGGATAAAATTTCTTTAGATCTTTTATCTATCTCAGCATTTTCTGCATTTATTATTGCTAGATTAGCTATCGTCTTCTTATCTTAATTTTTCTTTGCTTTCCAAGGCATAGTTTCTTCAATATTTCCTCTCATAAAGTACATGCTTGCCAGAGTGAGACCAAAAACGGCACACACTGGAATCAAATGCTGTGATTTTCTGAATCGAGGCTTTGGGTCAAAAATTCTTTGCATTGGTTCTCCTTTTTTGATTGGCTCTTTTTCCATGTTTTATCACAAAAACTGCAATGCCAGGATAACGTTATATTTTTTAATGTTCTTCTTGAAACAAAAACCTTTTCTTTTTTTGTCTAAAAAATTTTAATAATATGATCTGCAAATAGAACCTCTACTTCCTTCTTCTTTGCTTGTGTGAACCTTCTCTCCTTTTTGCTTGTTTCGTTTTTGTTGATGTTGTTGCGTGTGTGAGTTTTGCTCTCTAGCTTCTGTTGTATTTTTGTTTGACTTCACTTATTCACTTACAGAATATTTGTGATCTCAAAAAGGTGGCCTAAGCTAAATAGGATCCAGTCTGGGAAATCAGAATGAGGTTTTCAACGCCCGCTTCTTGTTGTTGTTGCTGTCAATAACTTTTTAGATCTACCGCCCCTGCCGTTTATCAAATTTCTTGACAATTTGATGCGGCGGTTATTAGAAGGAGTTTATAGTAATTTTTTTTTGTTTAAAAATTATTTGGTTTGACATTGCATTCAAAATGGTTGAACTGAATTGAAATGTTTCAACTTCTATATTACCGGTTTTTCCGCTAATTAGTGTTTGTTGGAAGCATCTGAGCAGTAAGTTTTGAGTTCTTATAGAAAAAACTTTATTAATTGTTTTCCACATAGCCATAGAGGGTTGTTTTTAGTATCCACCATTAGGTCGTGGTAAATATTCACATACCTTCAGACGAAGTTTACAAGTGACTTTGTTCCGTAATTTCAAACTCGAAGTTTACAAGTGACTTATAGAACTGACCAATATGAATCATCTGTCTCTCGGACCTCTTTTTAGCTAAATCCCGCTCCTTCATCATATCTTTCAATTGAGATGTTATCCATAGAACATAATTATTAGTTATTTGTCTACGTTTAAATGGTGCGTGCACTTCTAGAAGAGAGGAGATAACGTTGTTAAAGACAGATGAGATCAGGGTCACCATTTGTGGGAGCGATAGCCTCGTTCCAGTCAAAAACTTATCTAAGAATAGGCATTTACCGTAATAATTTGATTAAGCCCCCTCCTCTCGAATAAGACCCCCTTCAAAATGATTTTTCAAATAAGCCCCCCCTCTCGAATAAGCCCCCCTATTTTATTAA
This sequence comes from Phacellophora camtschatica, assembly GCA_036873815.1. NCBI lineage: Eukaryota > Metazoa > Cnidaria > Scyphozoa > Semaeostomeae > Ulmaridae > Phacellophora > Phacellophora camtschatica. Next base: position 17,945 of record JAYJMH010008196.1, read on the forward strand.
AACAGAAATCGAATAAGCTCCCCTGATATTCTGTCAGATTCAGTAAGAACTTTCTAGAAGTAATACTCATTCTTCTTTTTTAGATAATGCTCTCAGGGAAGCTGAATTTTGAATAAGCCCCCACTCTCGAATAAGCCCCCCCCTAACAATGGCCGAGTTTTAATAAGCCCCGGGCTTAATCGAATTATTACGGTATCACAGTTTCTAAAGTTATGCAAGTTTTATCTGTGGAATTACGCAAAATTACGCAATATAAGGTACTGATCCATCATACACGTTCGCAAGTTTGAATTACGCAACCATTTATCATAGTTTCTAAAGTTACACAAGGTTCGATTGCGCAAAATTACGCAATATAACGTAATGATCCAACACTCACGTTCGCAAGTTTAAGTTTAAATTACGCAGCCATTCACCATAGTTTCTAAAGTTACGCAAGTTTCGACAAGTTTCGGACATGTTTACTTGCTAATGTTCAGGGATATTAGAATATCTGGGATAAAAATCTTATAGATAAGTAACCTCTCTCATTTTTTAGTAATAAAAAGTATTTAAAAAATATCTGATTCCTATTAAAAAAAATATTTTAATTTGGTACCCCTCAGTGTACCACATGTTTGATCTTGTCGCAATTAAAATCTAAAGCTTGCTTCATGAAATAAAATCAAGATAAGAAATATCAAAAAGCTTAGGCTCTTCACGATTAATGACCTTCGATCTTTTATCGTAACGCACCAGGATAGCACTTTCTGTGACTTTGGCAAAACTTCAACTTCGGAAAACTTTCAGCGATTTCGGAAAACTTCAATAAAGTAAAATTGAGCCAAACAAAATGCCATATTTACAAGAAACGAATTTCCAGTAGCCCTTTTGCAGAAAGAGGAAGGCATCTTTCATCGGTTATAAGAAATTCGCTTTCAGTTCTGGGAAACGCAGGAAAAAAACTTTGGTGCATAGAATGCCCTTACGATGGAAGGTTCATCACATTACAATGTAAAATTACATCAAATCTATAGTGCGGTTAGTGGTTAAAGAGGTGCGGTCAACAGCTACCAAGGCAAAAAGTGCGGTTATATGACCCCCTAAAATAGACCCTCAGCCAGTAGCCTGAGGTCAAAAACAAGTTTTTAATTGGTGGGCTTTTGCAGTAATCAAAGGCAAAGACATTCGGTAAAAATAAAAATAAAACCCTCTGGTTTATCGCCACGCCAACACGCTAGTGAAGAACTAAGAAACGAAAGTTAATAACAACAAAAACTGCCGTCTGAGTCATGATAGCTACAAAAATTTATTAATTCCCTTTTAAAATCTAAAAGCATACTATTATTACTTTCAACTACATTACAGTATCTAAAAAAAATTATATTACCCTGCTCAAGCTAGAAATGTGCTAATATATAACTGTAATTACTCGGAAAAATTGAGTTCGTCAAATGATGGATTTTTGAAAATGTGTTGCACCAATCAAAGAGCAGTATCTCGTTGATTAAGTTGTTTATATTCTTCGATGTTTCAAGATGGCCTAACGAGAGAGAAAGCAACTGTCCTATGGCTCACAGCCAGCTAAATAGTTCAATTTCCCAGAGTTCACTAAGCTAAAATTGCTTTAAACTGGTTAAAATTTAGGTGATTTTGTCCAAATGGGGCCCACAAATATTTTATTTTATCTAGAGAAATATTTCGTTCTTAATTTCCAGAGGTCTTCTCCTCCGCAGGGTATTTTTCTCCGCAGTGACACCTCTTTAATTTTATTTAACTTTTTCACTGATTAACGAAACGAACTAGACTTGGAGCAAGTCTAATTTTAACAAGCAATTAATTACTACATTAAAATTCTAGTCCAGATTTTCCAAAAGTGGAATATAAATTTGCTCAACAAAGCATGCAGCTACAATACCCACAATATCTACAAATAATTGTTAGCAAATCATACGGTGACACATAGCTTTACCCCTTTCACCCCAGAAATGGCGACATGGTCCATTGTTAAACAATGCTCAGATTTTCAGGAGGTGCGGACAGAGCTTCATATCAATTTCAAACATTTCAACGCATGTTTATCGTCTGAATTAGGTTGGCTGGTGTGTTACCCAATGCATAATGACAATTACTATTTGCTCGTTAATTGTGAAAAATAGATTCGGACATGAAAGGAAGAATGATGCAACTCACTGATAAACAACAAATGTCATATTTTTAGAGAAGAGTTTTTCTCGTTAACAGGATGGGGTAATCAACTATTTTTTACACGGGAATAGCAGTCCGATATTTCTAGGTAAATATTCTTTAAAAAATTATACTTTTAGGTTTATGTAAATCAATCATCAAAAACGTTTTTTGATATATTAGTTTTCTGAATAGCATTGTTTCACAGATCATATATTGAATTTCAATGCATTTTGTATTGATTTGGGAAATCTCAACACTACAACTTCTATATCGAAGAAATGTCTGTTGTTTTTGGGTCAAAAATAGTCTGCTTTTGATATTTTTTAGTTAATTAAAAATTTCTTGGACTGACCCTTTGGAAATGAAAAATTACTTGGAATGAAAAACTGTAGAGTGCCCCTCTAGGAATACACCATGATATAATCAGTGCAGTTAATGCTGAGCTTTGGAGTCCTAAAACCTTGGTAAGAATGACTACTGCGCACTGGAAGCTACGTGTAAAGTGCAGTAAAAACCACATATGAGAACGACTTCTTTAAAAAATCTTGATTTGATTGCGTGCACTCACAGATGTAAAATCTATTCTTGTCGAGTACAGACCGCACTGTTGTGTGAAAACTTTATTACAGAATTTTCTCTTGCTAGTGTCACCTGAAGTATATCTAACTTTTCGCTTTATACGGCAATCGCCTATTGAAGTTTCTTACCTCAAATAAAATGTTATCCTAAGATTGCCCTTCATTTAATAAATAAACAATACGTTTGTACATACGGACCATTAATATACAATATAAATGCTCAAACGCAATTACGAAATCACAACATGAGCACATTTTGTAACAATAGCGGAATTGAAACGCCAATTTCAAAACACGTTCAAAACGAAAAAGGCATCGGAGACAAAGGGAATCCTCTCAAGCGGAGAATAAAAACATGGCTTTGTTTGTTTTGATTTTATGCTTGAGAGAATTATCTTTGTCTTTGATGGCTAATCCCTTTGAAAGTGGCGTGTCAATTTCACTGTTGTTACAAAATGTGCCCATGTTCAAAATAGCCAATATGTAAACCAACGTTTCACTGCAATAAGTATACAGTTTGAACCCACTGTCTCAAACTGTCAAAGGGAATACAAATTTGTTTGGAAGCTCTCAAGAAATCTACAAAACGGTTAACTTGGAGTTCCAGTTAAGTCAGTTAAGCGAGTTACAGAGGTTTGACTGCATTATGTACACCTTTATAGTAACTTATAGGGCCTTATATAGAATTAATAACTTTTTAAAAACCTTAATGAACACCAAATAAAGGCATCACAATGAATGAAACGAATGTTTACACATGCACGGTATGTAAAAACAATGCATTTTAAGAATGACATACAAAGCTAGAATATCGCCTCGTGATGTGGCTTCACCTTTCTGTGAACTCCGTAATCATTAATGTCCCTGCACCTTTAAATCCCAGGCTCCTTGATTGAGATTAAGAATTCACGACACTTCTTTGTAAAGCAACGGAAAATTTAGAAACAATTTCTGACTATCTCACCTGCACGGCGGCTTACGGCAGCAGACGAAAACATGGGCTGTATTTCCCACAACAAGATGAAGCTATACCCCACGCTATAGAATACTACACAGCCGACTAATAGGAACATTTCGGCGCATGTCTACCCTTTTTTTGTTGTGACTTGGACTTGCGAAAAACGGTCCTCTGTTTTCCTCATTCAAATGCATAAGTGGCCTGGCCGAAGGATTAGTTAGATTAAGGTATTCCAAATCAATCGCAGATTCGAGTCCATCGTTGTCTTGCTTGATTAAAACTACAAACCTGTTGCTTGCGACGTGGATCTGGCTGCTGGGGTGATAATAAATAGGACTGACATAGCTAAAATGTCGTATCTCATTATGTTCGATTAGTCCGCGAGTATTATCTTCCACGTAAATGCATTCTTGTTGTACTCCTTGCAAGCGGTTGCGCGTAACATGCGGGTCTCCCTGCATTTTTACAAACACGGCTGTCATTTTGTGACCGAATATGTCGTTCTCTTTTATGATTCCAACTCCAGCCGTTTGAAGTCCATACTCTTTGTTATGGTAAATCCCATTCCCCTGTATCGTGCAGCATACACCGAGTAGTATGGATATTCCTGACTGATTGTTGAACGTGATGTTGTTGTCCTGTATCGTTATCTCAGCAGGCCTAGTCAATAGAATTCCATGTTTCATGTTATGGCTAATCGTATTTCGTGAAACGACCACGCCGTCACTGCCACTGTACAGCAACCCGTGTCCTCGATTGTTCGTAATCTTGTTGTATTCAACTTGGGCGAGTTTCTTATCTGGTCTTGAAACTGTGAAGAAAAAAGGTTATTTTATTTTTTGTTAGAAAATCGACGATACCACAGGGAGCATGTTAATACATTACTTCCCCGTGGCCTTTAGGCTAATCTACTCAGCCAAACCCAGATGAGTGATTGCTCTTCAATGTTGGGTAATATGATGTATATATATATAATCTTAAACCAACTTTGCAAAACTAAGAGCCTACTCCATTGAGCAAATCTGCTGGCTAATGTTTCTTTAAATCGCAATTCTGTTTTACAATTTTGTCTAGATAATCTTGAATCAATCTTAAAATCTTGATAACCTTATAATTTTGTCTTCATAATCTTGAATCAATCTTAAAATCTCGATGATCTTATGATTTTGTAGTTTGATAATCTTGGATCAATCTTAAAATCTTGATAACTTTATAATCATGTCTTGATTCACACTAATCTTATCTCGTTTACAGTATGTTACATAAATTAACATATTCCACTAAAAATTTACAGACTGGTATCAGGGGATGAATATTTCTTCTTTTCTGTAAAACATCCCTGAAAACGTCATTATGTTTCGATAATTTCCAAAGGATTGTGATTATGACTTCAAAAACAACTCATACCCAAGACAAAGCGAGATTGAGGTTCTTCGAAGTCATTGACGGGAGGCACAAATTCTTCGTCTTCACTGCTGTCAGCAATTTCGCCAATGTCCTGTAAAATAAAGCATATGAAGTAAGAATATGTGTAAGAAAAATTATGAAAGCACTTCATTTTGTGCCATTTTTGAGTAATTTTGCAACATTAAATCCACTTTAAAAGCGTTAATAAACTATTTTAAGCCAAGTATGGAAAATGTTTTTGCCATCAAAGTAAAAGTTTCCTTTTTCTCTTCCCGTATCAAATTTATCAAATTCAAGTCCATGTTTTACCAGTTTCACCTGTGAATGTGAATTGTCTTGGGTATGTGTTGTTTTTGAAGTCATTATCCAAATCTTTTGCACCTGCTGATTTTCGTATCAACCAAACAGCCAAACATTTCAAAGCTACAGCGGACATTCGCTATCGCTATCTCACGGGAAATTGGAATCCGCTCGAGAGAATGTTTGAATTAACGGGCAGTATTTCATAGGAAAGCCCATGGCGAGAGGAAATGAAAATTTGTTTGAAATAGCGAATGTTCGAGACAACGGGCAGTGGGTAGAGCGGATGTAAACTGAAAGACATAGCATCGAGAAAAAAGTATGACCGTAACGAGATTAATCGCAGTCGAGCAGTAAACAGTGATGTCAACAAATCAAATAACATAGGGAAACAAGGACTCACGTAGCAAGTCTGGTTGTGAGAGCTTTGTATCATCTACTCATATCTAGCCATAGACTGGGGCCCTGTGTAACAGGTTGGGGAATAGCAGTTCAGGCGACAGGTAAAGCGTAAATAATATTAAACAGCAACTCCGAAAACGGCGCGAAGAAAAGACAAATAAATGAATTCATTTAGTGACCCATATTCCGTCCCGGCATTCAAGGCTTCTTCTTCAGGTAAAGCGTACCGTGGGTACCAGACTTTTCAGTAATTTTTTATTATTATAATAATAATAATAATACCATTCTCCATTCCGGAGCAGCTACTTAAAAGTAACACAGTGGTGAGTATATTATATATGTTTTTTTTTGGTGCCCAGGGTAGGTAAAGTGATACTACAACATGAAATAAATCCACGTTACCTGATTTTGTTCTTGAAGGAACTGCGCGTGCAACTGTTGAGAATCATGATCAAGGTCACTATTGCTGACAAAAGCTATCCCTGAATCCCCGCATTCACTTATTCGATTAGTGTGAATCAAAGGCTGAGCACCGTCGAGTATCCAAATCCCACAGCCATGATTACCTGTAAAAAATTGAGACATTAAAAAGACTTTTATTTCAACATTAAAAACATTAAAAATTATTTCATCTGCGATACCAAAATTTGATGTCGACTTTTATCGTAGCCTGCGAATGAGTGAAAAGAACCGCACAGTTTAGACAGATACAAACGATTTTAGCTGGCAGAAAAACTATGGGTATTCGATAAACGAGAGCATTGCATCTTGGTCGTACTCCCTTGGGACTCCCTTGGGCCATCTTTAGCCAAATTATCTATTCAGAAAGCTCCGTTGCAAACATCTCCAGATTCAAAGATTTAAGACTAAATTTGCGAGTAAGTAATTAAGTAAGTAAGTAAGTAAGTAAGTAAGTAAGTAAGTAAGTAAGTAAGTAAGTAAGTAAGTAAGTAAGTAA
>JAYJMH010008207.1:0-22108 GCA_036873815.1 Phacellophora camtschatica
TTTTTTTATATCCATGGGAATGTCATTCCAGCACTTAGCTCCAAAGTAACAAACTGATCGAAGACCATATTGAGCAGCATTTTTCTGAGTTAGAAAAATATCATTTTTAGTGGCTTGCCGTGTACCATGTTGATAAACAGATTGAACTAAATCAAAAAAAGAATGAAAACAAGAAGGAGAGTCTTTAAGGCCTGTTTAGAAGGAAACCGATATACCGTGAATTCTCGAATTAGCCCTCTGGGGCCAATTCATTTTAGACTTTTATGGATGAGGGATAATTTGAAATCGGACAATTTCCTATGGGATAGCTACACAAATATAAATACTGCGAGATAACTACAGATGAAAATGAAATTAAAGACATAATGAAATTAAAGGCATAATGAAATAATGAACTTATTTGGACATAATTTTTTATTTTATAAAGAGTTTGTCGTTGAAAGGCTGCTTTTCAAAACGTGTCTAAAACTTTCAAATTCTCATAAGTTGTATTCTTAGTTTTTTGAAGCATCATATTTTTTCATTGTACCTTTTTATTCTTTATCATAGGATTTGTTGAGATTTTCCGTATATTTCTAAAGCATTTGAAATAAAATTGAGCTTTTACTTTGGTTTCATCTTTTTGGCGTTAGTGACGTAGTGGGGCCCAACCTTTTTTAACGGGCCTTTTTTCATTCCCGCCATACCAGAGAACTGAGAAGGAGAAACAAGAAGATGGTTGGTATCTAGTTTTTGATTTTGTTTTGTTTTGTCCTTTCGTTGAAATAGTTGTTTTTTTAAAGCACAAGTTGATGCCCTTTTTCACTAATTTTACATTAATAAAATCAATTCTGGAAAGCACAAGTAGCTAGAAGCTTGCTAGCTAGTTTTGGTGTGCAGGCCTTGATTTGGGCCTATTATTATTTCTTAGGCCCGCCCTCGACAAATTTACGAAAAATATTACATACACGGTTTGTTATTTAACTTTTGATTGATGAGACGGATCTTTTGCCCAGGTATTAGCTTCTCTTTATTGTCGAAATATTATTTTACCCACTGTTTAAAATGTGTCCTCGAGACCCCCCAGACATGCAGAAGAAAGGCTTAAAACGAATATCTGAAACGCCATACATACACACGTAATAATTTTTGTGTTTCCGGGACCCAGAAAAAAATTTGAAGAGCATTTGAAAAGCACAGGATTTCCCATTATGACTATATTTTGAAAAACTAGCATTAATTCATAAAAGGTAATTAATTTATAAATTGCACACACAAGATCAATCAAATCTTAGAGATTCATTGTGTTGTGTGCATGCCCGAAAAGCTATGACACACAGTCACTTGCATTCAATAATAACACACACACAAGATCTTGTCTGGAATGGACACTTCTCAGACTTGCCAGTGAAGAGCATCAGGCATCAATTAGCACAATATATTTTACTGTACGCCCTGTGTATGGTCTTGTTTCTTTTTTTCTCATAATAAATTTTTTTATTTAATTGTGATAAATGGAAGCTACATTATGAGAACTGGAGTTTGAGGAGGAAATTGTGAGCTTCACAACAAAATCAGAAATTAAAAAAAAATTATATTTTAGAATCCTCAAGATCTTTACTTGTTTCATCCTTGGTAAAATTTAGTGGAAAATGAAAAATGTCTTAATTAATTGATATTTTTTGTTGTAGGACAGTGAATTATCTTATGCACACTTTGATGGTGTTTTGATAGATTTGATATCACAAGAAATTAAGAATGATAAACTTCCTGACGAAGGTAAATGTTTAAATTTTACTTAAAATTAAATTAAATTTTATTCATAGAATGCAAAAACTACAATATTAAAAAAATGTTGCAAACTACTCGACCCTAGGGAAGCAAAGCTTATATTGCTGGGGCCAACAACAAAAATCTGTAAAAATAACATAAAGATATAACAAAAACAGTAACAAACATGCAAAAGTACAATAAATTTGGTATGAGCATACAGGTATAAGTAATAAAAATAAAATATGATAAACTAAGAAGCTTAGGTTTGATACACAATTATCGCAATTTGTTTTAATATTTTGATATCATATCTCATTTTAATTTATATGAAAATGTTTTAGAAATAAGAAACAGTAAGAGAAATATCCAACATTTCTGGTCACTTCTTTATGAAACAGTACAAAAAGAAAAAAGAGAGCAAGAAACAAAGGGAGAAGTTTGTTGTTGTTGTTACTTTTTGTTTCCTTTCTCTCTCTTTCTTTTTGTGCTGATTTGTTTTCTTGTTTCTTCTGTATGAAAAATGTGTTAATTTACGAAAGACTTACAGTATATATACTATATGTTTCTATATTTTATAATATGTTCCATTTTCATGGCTTTGCAATCTTTGTATTATCCATATTTGTGAACTTCTTGATCAAAAAGTTGTCAAAAGAGTGGAATGCTATTATTTTTGAAATCATGTACACTTGGATAGATAGTTAATGGAGAGGTCAGTTTTTTTTTATTTGTAAGGAATGAATTTATTGCAGTGTATTTTTTTTCTAGTGTCTTGCAAATCAAAAGAACCAGAAGAGATCAGGATAAACTGGAGACTTAAATTCAGTTCCTGTGCAGAAAACTTTTTAAATGTGAAGGTAATTTTATATCTGAGCGTTTTTGTCACATCACTACAGATTTTGCAAGTGTAAACTAAAAATCAAGTTTTGTTTGCATTGCATTCAGCTCGCTACATGAGGCACGTGATTAGCATTTTCACGTGATCACAAACATGAAAACAAGAACTATACTCAATGACTTTTAAAATATATACCCAGCAGATTACTCAATTAATATCGTAATGTTAAGTGAGCCACTGTCAACTTAAAACTTGTTAATTGACTGTGATGTCTTCGAAAATTACATAACTATCTGAGTTCTTGGACATTGAAGACTCTGCACAACCAAGAATTTCTTTGTGTTTCTCAATCATTTCTCAAAAGAATTTTTTGTAATTCGTAAAAATATATAATTGCTATAAAATATGCCACACCCACCTACCTTGGAGATGCTAAACAATGCTTATAATCTACTTATGAAATTAATGCCATTCATGTTTGCCTTATTGGATGTTTTGGGCAGGTGACACAAATATGATTGGTTAGTGTACCAACCATTAAAAAAATTGTGAAAGAATTGAATTGATACAAATTGCATGATAGACAAGCTTATTTAATGGATAGTTTATTTTGAAAATTTTTCCTTGAAGGATAGTTTATTTTGAACTTTAAAAAGTATGTATTAAAAATTAGAAAGGCTTTCTGGACCATGTCCAATTGATTTTAATTAGCCGAGACCTTCAAAAAAGACTAAGACAAGAAGTGATCAACAAATAATGCCACAACACAGGCATATCACATTTTATAAATAGAAATAACAAATTCAAGTACAAGTATTATTCAAGTATTAAGTCTCTTGCTGTTTTTTTTTCTCAGAATTCTTTATGACTTCAAATCATTTTTGGGTTTTTTAGGAAATGTATTTTTTGGGTTTTTCATCTTTAAATTTTAAAATTTAAATTTATTAAAAATTAGCAGATGTATATATTTATTACAACAGTAACAAAGTTTTGAAAATATTTTAGCCTTCCGTTGCTGCATTTTACATGCAAACTGAAGGAGAATTTGCTGGCAAACCTGGAACAATTTCTTGCAATAAATTTCCAAAATTATCTATTTTGGATATATCAGTAAGTTGAATAGGATATTTATATTATTATTTTTACTGTAACATGATGGTCTCATATTCAATCAGCATCATGAAATTTTCTAAGATATTTGGGTTTGAGTGTTTGTGATGTTTACTACAGATTGAGTTTTCTTGAAGAAACAAATTGTATATTACAAATGTTGTGTGCAGAATAATAATTTGTTTTTGAACTTCTAAGAAAAGTATGCTACATCAAGGCTGCATCAGCATTATTCTAGTAGCGATTGAATGCACATATAGTACAATGTTGCAGTTCACAACTAGAGTGTGATTAAATAAACAGCCATTCTGTGCTTTTGGCACATGAGAAATATGTCATCTGAACCAGGCCACTGTTTGTTGTTTATCAACATATGTATTATTTTTTTGCAGAAGTTTGATGGCAATTTTATTTCAAGAAAGGTACGTATTTATCAACCAAATGTTTTTTCTTTACCATATGTAATGTATACTGTTAACACAATTGAAAATAGTGAATGGTATCCAAAAGGCACTTGAATATGTAATTGAAATTTTATTTTTCTTCCAAGTGTATTTTATTTTTGCTCTGCCAGTTGTATTGAAATGGGCATAATTATTATGATTTGAAATTATAAAATTATGAAATATTTTGAATTATTAAATTATACAATATTTAAAAAAATTTTTTTTGCGTTTATTCAAATTCGAACCCTGTAAGACAGATTAAAGATTTTTCAAAAGGCAAATGTGCAAGCCAGGGCAAATATCCAGATGCTAAGTTTACCAAAAATCAAATAGGCAAGTTGCATGAAAAAGATTTATTCTTTAAAAGATTGAGTAATTCCTTGTGCAGAATGAGCTATAATCGTTTTTAAGCTTTCACATGTACCACTGCTGTACCGCTGATATTTACTTGTGAGGTGTTTTTATGAGCTTTTGGTTACTTTCTTTGTGTAATTTTGTTAACATATCAAGTTTTCAGGAGTAAGCCAACTAAAAATGTTCATAAACTATTTTTTTCATAGAAAACAGTCAACACAACTGATGTGCCTGGTAATACAACAAGCATTGTTCCAGGTCATCGAAGGAGACCTAAACGCTCTAAGGTAAAAAACAAACAATCATATTCAACTGCCACCAAGTTGTTTACCTAATTTCAATATTTTAATTTTTCCACAAAGGCCAAGTACAACTAGCTATACTGTGCTGTTTTGAGTTTCACTCTTTCTTGTGCGTTTTTGTGTCACACTTTCATACTTTCTTATCACTATTGTCTGCAATCTTGCTTTATGTGATTAGCATGTTTTCAATCAATTAAGCTTGAAAATGACGTCAGGACGTTGCTGTTGCTCTGATATCCTGTAATTTTATTTGATATTCTGTAATTTACATGTAGTTCTTTATGCCGTTTAACCACTGCACTGGTGGGTGTGTGGAGCCCCTTTCATTTTATTTATCTATATTTTAATATCGCCATGGGCATTAAGAAACGCGAGTTGTTATTCTTCCCTGTGTCCATGCACCCATGATGTGCGAATGTGTCCCTGTACCTGTGATGTGTATATGTGTATACCGAGACCCTGGAACAACTCGCGTTTCTTAATGCCTATGATGTAACTAGGTGATTATTGGGTCGATTTTTCCAAGCAAGATACAGCTAGAACAAGACCGCCACTAAGTATGCCCATGATATCGCTAGTCTTCATTCTAAAATGTTGCGAAAAGAATGCTCTTATTCGTAAATTAAATTTTCTCATATACATTAATACAAGATACATAGTACTTAATGATTCAAAATTTAAAAATTTTCTATGATATCTTACTTGTTTTGTCTTTGCTTCAAATCTTTAATTAGTTAATCGCATCTCTTTTCAATAATTGGGGTGTTTGTGACGTCAAATTCGAATTAAATAACATTATTGCCACGTGGTATTGTTCCAGCTGAGTCTATACCGTTTTAGTTGGCTTACATAAAGTCAATTGCATGCTTTGTTTTTGTTAGTTTTTACAAAAATTATTTGTAGGTTAATCCAAATTGTGAAAAACATTTTGAACAACAGTTAGAAGACAACGAGTTCCAATGAACAGATAGAAACCAAGACATTTAGATTAATCTGCAAAATGATTTTCAGAAAAGCTTAAAAAACAGAGCTTGCAATTAATTTTGTGGAAGCCACCTAAAACGCTGATCATGCTCAAACAATGATGCGAAGTGTTAATGTTATTCAGTTTGGTAAGGAGAAAACAGATTTGATCATGCTCAAACAATGATGCGAAGTGCTAATATTATTCAGTTTGGTTAGGAGAAAGCAGATTTGATCATGCTCAAAAAATGATGCGAAGTGTTAATGTTATTCAGTTTAGTTAGGTTAAAACAGATTTGATCATGCTCAAACAATGATGCGAAGTGTTAATGTTATTCAGTTTGGTTAGGAGAAAACAGATTTGATCATGCTCAAACAATGATGCGAAGTGCTAATATTATTCAGTTTGGTTAGGAGAAAACAGATTTGATCATGCTCAAACAATGATGCGAAGTGTTAATGTTCTTCAGTTTAGTTAGGTTAAAACAGATTTGATCATACTCAAACAATGATGTGAGGTGTTAATGCTACTCAGTTTGGTTAGGAGAAAACAGATTTGACCATACTCAAACAATGATGTGAGGTATTAATGCTACTCAGTTTGGTTAGGAGAAAACAGATTTGATCAGCCAATCAGAGATTTGAATCCTATTTTGTTTGGAAGATATATTGAATTTTGGAACAGAAATATGAAATTTTTGCTACATCATTTAGTAAATAACAGTGTAAATGCTGTATCATAGTGTAAATGCTGTATCATAGAAGATTTGAAGATTAACTGGTTGTTTTCATTTCAGGAATCTTTGCCAGCAGCTGATCCTGCCAAAGGTATTATTCAGTAATTTCGTTTTTTGTTGAAAAATCACTCACTCATCACAGAAAAAACCAGAATGATCAAAGGTTGTTTCTTCAGAAAGAAGATTCAACATTACATTTCCCATATATAATGTTGTAAATTGCACAGTTTTACTTCAAAACGCAATATTCAGTTTTGTTTCAAAAATATATAAATTAGATTTAAATTCTAAGCAGGAGATCATTTTTAGTTGATCTTACTTCAAATTTTCCCGAAATTATAAAAACTTTAACTTGAGACTAGCAGATGACAATTTTGAGTTCAGAGGGTGGTTTTAGTATAAATATGAGCAGTGGGAAACATCTTTTTGGTCTTCCCTCCCTGCTTTATTTTCTTAATTCACATCACACCTTGATTTGCAAAGTGGGAAGGCATTGATAACGGCAGACAAACTAATTGTATGCGTGAACATAGGTAAGGTGTGATGTAAACTAAAATAATAAAGCAGGGAGGGAAGACCAAAAAACTGTTTTTTACTGCTCATGGCACAAATTATTCTCTTCTTGTAACTCTTTGTATCGATTTTAAATTATTTTGAGTTATTGTTTGAATTTATTTTCTTTTATGTCAGCTTCAAAGGAAGTCAAATTAATACCAAAGGTATATGTTTAACAAATCCTTTATTTATTTTTTATATGCACTTTTCAAAACTAAATTAGTTTTGACATGTGATTTTTTTCGCGGTTGTTTTAGCGGTCACGTGTTTCAACGGTCACACCCTGCCGTGGCCACCAAAAGAAATTGAGTTTGACCTAAGATCAACAGCAGTCTGATTAAGGCATTTACTTTGAAGTTTTAAATTTATGTTGCTCTTTGATTTTAATTAAAAAAAATTTAAATTGTGATTAATTTAACACAGTAAATTTTAGAATTCTGATAAAATGCTTTTGTATATCTTTATACTCTGTTGTTTGTATTTTATATGTTTTTGTAGACTAAAAGTCATCTGAAGACTGTGACATCGGGAGCATACATGCTTGTCATTCATGCAAATACTGTCAATAGTGAAGGCGATTTTGAGCTTGAAAGTATGTTTTACAAATACATCTTTAATGTCATTATGATCTTTACATAACTAATGCAATATAGTAGAGACACTTGTATCCTAAAAAATGTCTCTGTTTTTAATTGAAGCTAGCAATATTCTGAAAATGGATGTAATTTTGAATTATTTATGTTTACAAGTGTAAAAGGCAAACTTAAATATTGACAGTTTGGTTTTCATTTTAGGTTAAAATATTGCAGAGTTATAACCCCTGAAAATGTTTTAAAAATAAAATTCAATGTGTTTTATTGAGTTACTAGCTTCAATTAAACGCGAGGACATTTTGGGACACCCAGTAGCACTGCGTTGTTTGACAGTTTGATTTGACTCTTATTAAAATATTGCATGAGACACAGTCATATATTTTTCATTAGCCGTTTCTATATACATTATAAACAAGAAATAAAAGCGAAAGAAATTGATCGTTTTGTAACAGACTGGAGGTTTTTTGATTTATAGTTACAGCAGCTAAATAGAAACCAGTGAAGTTTGAAGAAAAAGAAAAGTGACACCTATGAATGCAACAAGGATGGAATATGATACCATGATAATATCGAGAAACAGCTAAATTGCCAACCAGCAAGCTGTTGTCTGGTGCGATAGTTTTCAAAATAGCGAAAGAGTGTATTCAATCTACCAAACCAGAGAACATTATTTTATGTTATATGTGCGTGCCTAAAAAAAATTAATGAGTCGTTGTTGCCTTTCCACGCACGGGTTTATTTTTGCTAGACCGGCAAATCCTATGAAAGTTTTATTTAGCCGGGTGTAGCACATCAAAATCAAATTAATTTATATGATAAACGTAGGGACTTGTCATTATTAATGCCAGGTTGGGGGCTGGAAGATATCTTTGATGATAACAAAAATATGTTGTGACGCCCTCCTGTCCGTTGCAAAAATTTCAGCGATCCCTCCATTTTGCAGCTGTAATTTTTCATGGCCCACTCTCCTGTTTGTCAAAATTTAAGCACCAAGACTTCAATGAAGTTGTTCATCAAATATCTCAGGCTTTGTATGATTTGATGACCCTTTAATACGCTATGCCATAGATTTGATGACTCCTTCATTCGCTATGCCATAGACTAGCGGGAGTCTAGAATCAAGAGCCAATTCAACCACACCCAACAATAGGAAGACAAGTCCGTGAAGTCTAATGATGGTCATTGGCACAATGTCAGAAAATATTGTGAATTGGACCAAAAATAATTGTCATCAAAAGACCAAAAGCCTGGTGAACAATCAGTTCAATTCTTGAATGGTATCATAATTGAAATATTGCAATTTATTTTATTGCAAGTTCTGAGTTGCCTTTACAACAAAGAGCATTTTATTGTTGCATGGAAGGCAGATGAGTTACTTTTTGTGGAGAAAGTCATCAATAAGACAACAACGGTTGAAAAACTGTTGTCAAAGATAGCTGGAGATGTTAAAGACACCATGGAATATCTTAGTAGATATATAGTAGACATGTGTTATAAAAAATGTGAGAACAGTCGAGTGAAGAAACGAAAACAGGAAAACAAAAGATCATCAACAAAAAGGAAAGAAAAATGACTTTTGAAAAGTTCTGCAAACTGTTTGGCAATAATAATTGGAAGAGAGAGGCAGAACCTAGTTACGATAGTAGAAGAAAGAATTTTTCATTTTCAATTGGCCCTGAGTTGTTCAAAGAACATAACCTTACATTGTTAAAACCAAGATTACATAAGTCCAGCCTTGAGTTTCTCCTGAGCAAAAATATTTTAACCTCAGAAATTGCTGACCTAGTTGAGAGGCATGTTACGAATATGAAGATCAGTCAGGCGAAAGAAAAGACCCCAGCAAAGAAAAAGAAAGTAGGAGTCCAGATGAAGCTTGAGGCAGCTTTCAACAACTCAGCCAACGTTGAAACATCTGGTGATTCCAGAAGCAGTGATAGTTATTTCAGCTTTTTTATTTATTGTCATTACATTGTAATTTTACTTCCAGGTTCAAAACCATTTTTTCAAAGGAAACACAGATTTATTGCTAAATTAGTTTCTTTAAAAATAAACCGAACTGTAAAATCTGAAAGTATTCGTTTATTGAAAATTAAGTACAAGCATAGCGCAAATAAGCAGCCGACCGTGTGGTCAATGGTTGCAGGAATTTTTTTTTGCATATATTTGTTAAAATATTCTTGAAGGAAATTTTGCATATATTTGTTAAAAGTTACATTGTTGATTATGTTAAATTGCCAATATTTTGCAAGAAATTTGTTGGCAAGATTTGTTTGGTCACAAGCAGGAAATGAAAATTTCTAGCCATGAGTACAAGAAAAATTTTAATGCACGGAGAGTTAAATATTGGTACAGTTTTATTGGAAAATATTTTGATTGTTCTGCTACTAGTTTTTTGTGCGGGGAATTAGAGAATAGAGTTTTGTTATTTGTTTTTGCAGTCGATGTGGAGATAGGGAGCAAGAAGGGTTATCTCTCTGCAACTGAATGGCCTTTACTACCCGTGAGTATGAAAAAACTTTATGAGAAACTTGATTCATTCCTTCAAAAACATTTTTGTGACCATTTGTATGTACAGACCTGGACTGACCACTGATATGTATTTGTTGATTTGTAAATATTTCAAATATTTTATGAATATTGTAAATATTTATGCTCCTATTTAGTCAACTCACCTTTCCACTGACTTCCAGTTATGTTTTCTAATGGTCTATAATACCCTATGGTCAGGGCAGCCACTCGATTCAAAAATCTGATTGGTCAACAGTGTTCCAAGTGTGACATAACGTAGGGAATACAGAGTGGTATTGCCCGTCGTCAATGGTTACGCGAGATGAACGAATTTTCGAACGCAAAAAAAAACAATATAATCGCTTCGTGTTGTTTTGACGGCTTGGTGCAAGACTTGAAAACATGATTCAACTTTATTGTGAACACGAAAAATGATGACGATGCTTTAGTCGATAGGTTAATAAACCCGTTATTAACTGTTTTCGTCAGGCAATACCGAAAATATTGACCCTCTATGTCTACACAAAACCTAGCAAGCTCGGTTTTGTACTGGTGGCTTCGGGCTAATATTTTTGGTATTGCCCTCGTAAGCAGTTACTATAAGTATAGTATAAAATAAATACATTAGCCAAGATGATATTAATATTAGCATAGAAGAAAAATGTTTTCATGTGCGCGCAGACATCCAAACGAGGCTGAAAAAAGTGACGAACAATCAGCTGATTCTTTGGCTTTTGTTTCGTTATTTAATTGTAAACAAGTCAAAATATTTTAACCTCACTTCATCTTTATAAAAAATTTAAAAAACATTACCCAAAAACATAAATACTTTTATACGGGTTTGTACTGTGGTTAAAAACCCTCAGAAAATATAGCTTGGAGATAGAGAAATGTAAGGTGAGTTGACTAAATGCAAAAATTGTAGCGACCGCCCCTGGCTGCTTTTCAAAAGGCTCATTCAGCCGTTTTTCTGGTGGTTTTGCTATTGTTTTCGCAGCCCAGTTGGCTAGATCTCTTTCTGAAGAATATTTCCGCCCCCAATTATTCGAGCCGTCCCCCCCCCCCCCCCACTTCGTTTATAGACCGTTTGTTCTATTTTAAGCGGCGGTTAAGCAATATCTTTTTCTAGGTTTTTTTTCTATAGTATTAGCATATGTAATTTTTCTCTCATGTATTGAATGAATACGTTTGATGGTATTTGATTTCTAGTTCTTTGGTGTGATGTCATTGGTTTATCTGTCATATGCAATTGGTTGGTTTTCTGCATCTTGTTGTAATTGGAGAGATCTTCTTAGAATTCAGGTGTGTATAAATACATGACAATAACCATGACCAGAGTGACTATCTGCTATTTAACCAAATATGTTTATGTAGGAGTTTAACTAGTAGTTCTAACCCAAAAAATTCAGCATGAACCATTCAGCATGAACCATTCAGCATGAACCATTCAGCGTGCTTTTTAGTACATCTTTGTATTTTATTTTGCATTGTCTTTACTTTTGAATTATTTATTTACATAAAATTAATTGTAAGTTAATTATAATTTTATTCTTTTTAGTTTTGGATCGGAGGAGTCATTGCCCTTGGTGAGCCCCTTTTTGAATTGTTTTTAGCTTTTGCACTATTTGTATATTTTAATTTTGTGTGGCCTCGCAGGATTTTCAAGGTGTAGCTAAATCTGTCACAATGATTAAAACTGACTGATTTGTGATCCAAAATATTGAGTACATACCGTTTGGGAACATATGGGAAAAATGGAGAACATGGACTATCTGTGATGTGGTTATTAGTAAACTATACTTTGTTGCATTTAATATACTTTCACTTAACTTTCGAATTTTGAAATTTTTAAAAATTTATTTCTCTGAGAATAGTTGCTACTGCTGTTAAAATTATTAAAATCTAACAGAACAATGGGAATACTTTCAATATGGCAAAATACACCGTGATTATCAAAATTGATTAAATTGTGATCAGAGATATGGAGTGTACTGTTTTGGACAATGTATGAAAAATTGAGAAAATGGACAGAAAATAGTCTTTTTGTGTTTATGGAAAAACTACACTTTTCTGTGCATATGTAACATATTTTTGTATGATTTTTTGGTGTTAAATATTGGTGGTAGTTATATTGATTTTGTTTTCTCAAAAGTATAGTGGTACATTTTGTTATAAAAAAATGTCAAAATGTTAATTAAATTACATTGTTCAATACCACAGGGATGTTGGAGAAAGCTTTATTTTACAGTGAATATCAGAATGTCAATCACACAGGAGAGGAATGTAAGTATCATTTGATACTCAGCCCATATTTCAGTTTTTTAATTTTCTTTTATAGTTCTCAGGGTGTTATTTGAAAGCTGACTAGGGGTGGATTCGAGATTTTTGCCATTTGGGGAAGATATTCAACACATAAAATGAAATTTAAACTAGTTTAGAAGAGCTGGCTAGTATTATAGAGGCATGCTCCAAGATCAAGGCTATATTTTAAATTTTTTAATTTTATTGACACTGCGAGGAAAGTAGATTTTTATTTTTGTTTACACTGTGGGGGCCTCTCCTTAGTTGTCATTCCTCCCCCGCAATGTCAAAAAGAAAATCACTGATTCAATGGAGAAGGCAAGAATTTTGACGGAAAGGGCGAGAAATAGTCTTGGAGCAAGACTAAGGCGTCACAGCTTCAGCGCAGCCAAACCGGTATAGATCAAGTACATGTTGTGTTTTGAGTCTTTGGAAGAAGTTCAACATGTTTTTTTATCAAATGAAAAATTCATAAGTTTCAAAATCTGTGAAGAACATTGACCCCTGCTTTTGAAACTCGTGACATTTTGTTTACTAACCTTGTTACATCATTTTCTTTCCATGTCAACGTAACGTACAATAAGCAATTTTTTCATGTTCGTGTTTGCAGTTATTATGTTTTTATTGCAAAGCTGGCTCAACTTCTTACTCGAAATCCGACACAGAAATAATTTATTATTTTATAAAATTTGATTATTGTTGCTTAAATATTTAACTACTGACTCTTATTGTCAAATGAAAGTTTATAGAACAAAAAGTTTTTTATCTTTGATTGTGAACATGAGATTTATTAGTTCAAAGAATAGATTTCACATCTAACGTATCAAAGCAAGCGATGATAAGCCACTTTTCTGTGTTTATTTTTATTTGATTGGGTGCACATAGAGGTGTGAACTTCATTCTTTCAGATCGCAAATTGCATTGTCAAACATGGCATGAAAAATCACCCGACCGTGTGGCCAAGTGGTCACAAGCACCAAATGGAAATTTCTAGCCATGGTCAAATGCGGAGATCCTCAAGCTACTTTGATAACAAATCAGATACTAAATGCCTTTTTCCTTTTTTCAGCAAATGGTCTCGTTATTTTTGCTGAATTAGTGTCATGTATGAAGAGAACATTAGCAAGAATCTTGGTTATCATTGTCAGTATGGGATTTGGAATTGTAAAGTGAGTATTTCTGTATTAAAAATGACTTTTAATTAATCTAAACTTTTTAAAATTGAACACATTTAAAAATGCTAAAAAATTAAGAAATATTGGTGATGACTATGCAGACTTTAAAAAGATTGATCAACGCTTGTCTTACATTAAGCAAAACCGCTATTAATCCTTTCACCCTGGCAAAGGCCATATGGTCCATTGCCAAATAACATAAAACATCATATTTCTAGGAGTTAAACACAGACATAACTTTACATAAATTTTAGATATTTCAGCGTAAGTTTATCTCTTGAATTAAGTTAATGTGTAAGTGATACCCCCTGCAAATCGAATTTAGATACGATTTCTCAGTTATTTGGAAATAAATCCTGGCGTGAAAGAGTTTGTATCTGGACTCCTCTTGCTAACGATTACTTATCTACTGATTTGAATTGGAATTTTGAATGCTTTCAGGTGTAATTTGTTTGTCATATTATGAAAGGGGTGGGAAAGATAAAATGTTGATGACGGGGTTTGCATTTATGCCTTGAATCTTTCTTTTGCAGACCTCGTCTTGGTTCAGCACTTCCAAAGATACTTGCATGCGGATTGTTATTCTTTATACTTGCTTCTGTCGAGGGTTGCTTCAGAGCACTCAGTGTAAGTTCTTTTTTACTCCCTGGATTTAAACCCGCAGAAGGTGGTTGTTCCCCCGGGGCAACTCAACTTGACTTAACCTTTATTTATTGGTGTCTATTTACTGCAATGCTGAGTGTTGCCTGGCTCGCTATTTTGCTTTCACTGATTATAAATTAAGGATATTAAGATCCAAGAATAGTTCAAGCACAAGTACAAAAATCAATCCAAATTTCAAAGAGTAAACTTGGGAAATGTCTTGTTCCTATAGGGCAATTAAACGTCGTGCTTTTCAAATCTGCATTGTGAATGTGACTATTTTTGTCATCTGTTGGAGAAACAAGACTCCAAAAACAAGAGGAAATTTCCATAATTATAGCCAAAGCGAGAATGCCTAATCTGCGAAGAACCTATGACGTTGTGAAAATAGAACGTAAGGTGTACAAATTCAGCTATTTCTTT
Source organism: Phacellophora camtschatica (assembly GCA_036873815.1). Classification (NCBI taxonomy): domain Eukaryota; kingdom Metazoa; phylum Cnidaria; class Scyphozoa; order Semaeostomeae; family Ulmaridae; genus Phacellophora; species Phacellophora camtschatica. Next base: position 14,700 of record JAYJMH010008207.1, read on the forward strand.
TGCTAAATTGCCTTTTGGAGTGCATTTTCCAACCTACCCTTGTACTCACATTTGAACTCGGTTTGAACCTAAATCTCTCTATTAATAAACGATAACGCGGAGGTTGGCGATGATCTCTGCTATCTGGCGCATTGCGTGCCGGTCATACGATCTTTGACGATCACTTAGCAACATAATAGTGATTGTTTGCAATTGGCCATTAGGCCTGATATTTCGGACACTAAATTATTACTTTATTTTGTTCATAGATAGATTCTCCCAATCAATTAGCACTTATTCGTTGTCTATTATTGTTTGTTATTTATTATTACTATTATTATAATTTGTTGTTTAATTGTTTGTTGTTCTCTAGTTATTGTTTTCCATGAAGTTTGAAATACATAAAATTGTGTAAAATGTTTGATAAATGAATTTTTTAGCCAAAAGCGGCACCTTCAAGACAGCAGATGATTGCAGCGATTCCTTTGGTTGTTCTTGATTCAGTTATTTGTTGGTGGATATCCTTTCATGTCTTAAATTATTTTATATTATAAAATTCAATCATTAATCGCTTTTTATGTTTTTATTAATTATTTAGCACCGGAATTTACATGTGGTAGACAGGCAAACTTTGTGACGGGGATGTGCCACTTGAAATTACGCCCTAAAAGTTATAGATTTTGAAAAAACCACACCCCCAGTTTTATAAGAAATAGAAAATATAAATGTATACCCTAAAAAGTAATAATTTATTTCGAAAATTATTATATGATAATGGGCCAAAAATTGTGACTGAAGTCCAAAAATATAATCAAGTATCTTGAAAGATGATACCCCAAAATTTATGATCTTCCCAAAAATGATGCCCTAAAATCTATTAATTTCTGCCTGAAAAACCCAACCCTAAAAATTGGCACATCCCGTACCAATATATATGGTTACCGCCCCCCTCCCCAGGAACTTTTTCTGTTGTTTCTATATAGTTCATTTGTTTGAAATATTTCATTTTCCTTGACTTGTTTTTTACGTGTTCACTGCACTGGTACAAACAACGAGAACTCTGAGAATAAGAAAGAACCTCGTTAAACTTTCGTTGTATCGTCATTTTACGAACACACTCATATTCGCAGTTATATGTAAGTGTTCATAAACTATTTATTAAATACTTGCGTGAAATGTATTAATATTTAGACTTCATTCTGTCTTTTTGTGTAAGTAGAAGAGAAGTAGAATTGTTTTTCGCAATACTTATTGGAAATTTCTTTGTTTTTACAATTTCAAGGAAATTTGGGATTTATTGTATTGGGTACTGGCGGTTTACTTAGTTATAATACCAACTTGGTCCTACAACGACTTATCTTTTTAGAGTTTGATTTGCTTTCTCTAACTGCTTTTTCTATTATTTATGGAAATTTCTTTTTTGTTTTTCCAGTAACAATCACTGTACCATTGTGTTATACTGTTGTTAGCTTGTTGGTGTTATTTTCAAAATGCTAATTTTTTATGCATTGAAACACTTTAAATTTGTCTTGTAGCTTCAATAATATATATGGTTTGGTCAATAAAATCACATTCATTTGCTGATTGCACGGTGAGTTTTTTTTTCAAAAACTTTATTAAAAGAGATTTATTATCGACAAGATGAACAGCCACTAAAGTACAACTTTGATTTCTGGGAAATACCAAGAGAAATTACCCCTGGTGAACAGAGGAAAATTTTGTAACAGTAATGACATTGATACGCCAATTTCAAAGCGATTAGCCATTCTCTGTGAATTCTCAAAGACAAAGCGAATTCTCTGAATCGGAAAATCAAAACATGGTTTTGTTTGTTTTGACTTTCTGCTTGAGAGAATTTGCTTTGTCTTTGATGGCTAATCGCTTTGAAATTGGTGTGTCAATTTCACTATTGTTACAAAATTTGCCTCTGTTCCCCTTGTGCCCATTTAGCTTATTGAGTCAACATTCGACTGACTCACAGGATATTCGAAAAACTAAAACGCCATAGCATTCCAATTGGATTCGAATATTGAATATCGAATATCGAATATCGAATATCACTTGACATATTAGCATAATCCCACCAGAAGGAGTGGAGGTTTGAAAAATATCCCAGGTAACAAAGCTGACTGAAGTGCTTTTGGCCACTAATATATTCCACTAGGGGAAAAGAATATAATTTCTCGTGAATTCTCGTTGGAAAATGTTAAGTCGAACGGGAAGAAAAATGAAACCTGACTCCTTGCTGGGAAAAAATGATATGAATCATTGTAAAGAATATTTACCCCTGACAGTTTTTTTCTCTCGTTTTTTGCTAAACAGGATTTTACAGAAGTTTGGCTTGATGATGCATTTTGGCCATTTCTTTTTTCGCTAATCTTGCTAGTGATTATGATTCTTTGGAGGCCAACAAACAACAATCAAAGGTATTTTCGTGTCTACTAATTTTCGATTTCAAGTTGTCAAGAAACAACCAGCTGTTTTGTTTAATGTATGTGTTTTAGCTAAACCTATTTCAACTTGCAAAAGCCCTTTAAAACCGTTTAGATTTGCTTTAAATCTAAAACATTTGCTTTAAATCTAAAGAAACAGATTCCACACATAAATTTGACAATTATTTGTTAGAATTGATTATTTAGTGTTTTAGTTAGAATTAGTATTTTATATTGATGTTATACTTCGTAAGCTATATTATCAATTATTAGTGTTGTTTGGTTATTATTGCTAGTAGATCAGTATTTTCATGTATCTCGTATTACTTGTTGTGTTACGTGGCCCAAGATAGACAAGCAATGCTTTACTTGGGTCACATAGAGTACAGTATTCTGTATTAAGTATTGTATTTCTATAAATAAAATTTCATTCATTCTTTCCGGCATTCATTAGATAGCTTTTTTAAATTAAGGATTTTTTTTAATTTGTAATAGTTGCTCAAGATGTTGGAGATAACGCAAAGATATGCCACATTTTGTTTGGATAGAAGTGAAATGAAGTAGACAAAAGGGGCAAATTTTGTAAACAAAAGATTGCGGTTTCAAACATGACAATTCAATTTGCGATTTGAAAGAATTGATTTCACACTCTCCTTACATCCAATCAAATAAAAATAAACAACACTTTATGATTTCGTTCATTAGGATTTGCTTGGCAGCGTTCAATGTGCTAAAATGAAACGTTCTGAGAAATTTGTTATTAGGTTTCAATGCTTTTTGCGGCTCTGGCGAGTTAGTGTTGAATGAATGAATGAATAAATGAATGAATGAACTTTTATTAACAGAAATACAAATATTTCACAATAGTTTTGTACTCTGCATGCGACCCAAGTGAAACAGGTTTTATATAACTTTTTCCTCTTGAATTAATTTTTATCGTCAGTTGATTTCATTGAGAAATTATTAGTTATTATTGTATAAGACATTGTTTTCCTTATAACAACAGCTAGCTTTGGTTTCAATCTGGATTTGCTTTTATTTCTAGACTGATTTTTACAAACTTGCTATCCCCACCCTTCTTAAAAATATCTTTAAAGTACGTTTCAGTTTCAAGTGCTTAACGTCAAGCATACTTTTCTGTACTTAACCTCAGTACTTTCTGAGATAACGGAAAATTGGCCCAAATCTTAGCCTCGTGTTTCTTATAAATTTTCTTCTTATTAAAAAAAACCTGTATTGTGTTTAGATATGCATTTACACCACTCATGGATATAAGTGATGAAGAGGATGAGTTTACTATGTCAGAAGCTTTCGGTGAGTTCTTTAGAAAGACTTGCTTGCTCTTTGCTTTTGTTGGCTTTATATTTACCAAAATATTTTTATTTTTGCTCCACAAATTTCTGCAAAAAGTTTCTACCAAAACGTTTCCATTTCTAGTTGATCTAACTTTTTTGTTTGCGAAAAGACGTTTATTTTAACATAATTTTTTGTATTAATATTTTGTTCATAAATTTTTTAACATTTTGTATCAATTTTGTTTGTAGATGGAATGAAATTAAGAAATCAAAGGAAAGACTCAAATGGACACTTGAAAAATAGAAATGCTGTAAGAAGACTCTATTTTCTGGAAATGTTTGCAGGCTATATTTTTAAATTTTTAGATAATTATACTCATTGTTTTGTTTGGCATTTAATCGTGTTTTTCAATGCTTAATTGATTCACTATTTTTTATGTCAGGATGATGATTTAAAATGGGTAGAAGAAAATATTCCGTCAATTCCAACATCGTAAGTTTTAGCCTCGTATTTATGCTGCAATTTTGATTGGCTATTATCTTACAGTCAAACTAAGGAAGGGGGCTTAGGATCATTGCTTTGTTTAAAAGATGTTGGGTTTAGTTTGCCACAAACTAGCCTTTAGAAGCATTATATTCTTGTGCATGAACAAGGTACTAACCTTTAAGAGCATGGCATTTTTGTATATGAACATAGTACTAGCCGTTAAGAGCAAGGATAGCCACCGCACCGCACCACCTTTAAGAGCATGGCATTTTTGTATATGAACATAGTACTAGCCGTTAAGAGCAAGGATAGCCACCGCACCTCTTAATTTGTAAATTGATACCCCTAACCCTTAGTTTATCAAGGGTGAGTTAGTTCTTATCTTCAAATGATCGATTGAGACATTTTTTTCTTTTTTAGAGTATTACCAAGTCTTGACTCAGACGAGGTAAGTTGAACCTTTGCCGGCCATTAGAACCCAAATCTCTATTTATTGTCATAAAACGTTTGAGTATTTAAATTTAAGTTTGAGAATTAATAAATTTTTAAGTAGTTTACTTGCTATTGATTTTGTTCACACGTTACATTCCTTATGTTTTTGGTGGTCGGAGCTTTCGTGTCACCTCTGAGAACGATATTAGGAATGTAACTAATGGAAAAAATCAATGGCAAGTAGAGCTACTTTAAGATTTTATTTTTGGTTTTACTCTGTGAGATTCTGTTTTCATGGTTTATTTTCTCCAACCATTTTTACGAGCGAAGAATTGACCGAGTGTTGCGCTCCATTGTTCTTTGCATTCTTGACTTAAATACCGATTTTAAATCATGGTGTTTGTTTACAGGAAATAATGACAACAAGGCTGGAAATGTCAAAGATGGAATGATAGAATAAGGTAATTACTTTCTCGTCGTTTTAGATAAGTTTAAATTGTCACAACTCGTGATACAAACCCATGGCTGCGGAGAGGATTTGGAGACCCTTGGATGAAACTACCACCACGCAACTATGGACTCACTATGTAATGAGTCCATGGAAACTAAGGTGGGAGCTATGTAATGAGTCCATGGAAAGTAAGGTGGGAGCTATGTAATGACTACATGGACAATAAAGTATGAGCAAGGGGGGCATCCATGATAAAGTACGTACACCAACTTTTCTGATTTTAAAACCTCACCCTCCCCCTTGTGCGCATTTTGAACAAGGGGAAAAAGGCAATTTTATATAGAGCGTACGCCTTTGGTATGACCCCTTCTCCCCACGGCAATGCGTGCGTATTTTATGGATGCCCCCTATGAAATGAGTTCACGAACTGTGGTAGTTGTGCCTCGAATATATGTTCACATGTGATTTTTGCAATATTTAATTCAACAGATTGGGTTTTGCTAAACAGGCCTGTTGCTGTGAATGACGAATCGAGTGCATATTTGAGAGATGGACTTAATATATTAGATTACCGTACATTGCAACACTGTAAGCAAACCACAGAGCAGTATTTGATTTTATTTAATAAGTTTGCACGGTTATTAATTCAAGTCAGACTCATAAAGCATAATTTTCACAACATCGATTTTTTGTCATGTTCACGCTTTGTTCATTTGTTGGACATAAAATTGTTAATTTGATTAAAGAGCAAAAGCTAAAGACTGATCGTACCCGCATATAAGAAATTATCACCCAGACACTGATTTTCTTGAAATAAAATGTAAATTACAATATCTTGTTGAAACTCAGACACTAAGTTTCTTAAACGACGATATGAAAGACAATATATCAGTGCTATAAAATGAGAAATTCTGAAATTCAAAATTAAATTTCTTATTTGTGAGTACCAACTGTATAGCTGTATAGCAGGTATGGCCATGGTTTGGGTTACAGTAGGAACCCCCACACATAAAAGAACCTTTTGAAAACGTAGCTGGGGGATTAGAGAAAGGGTGAGTGGATTAAATAACTACGAAATTTGGCACTCGTAAAATTCGCTTATTCTTCCACAAATTTTTATTCTTTTAAATTTAATTTTGCCAAAGAGTGGTGCAAAATTTTGGTTATTATATTGGCAGGCTCTTTTTAGCGTATTTACTGTGAAGGGTATCTTTATCAATGAAAATTGAGTATAGACTATATTGAATATGTGAATACCAAAGATTTAAAGATTTTCTTTTTCTGCAATTTACTATTTTTAAAACCACACCTTTTGCCAAATATATTAGGGTGTACAAGAGGCAAGATAGGCAGGTTTGGGGTAAGATGGTAGGCTTATTACAACCGTCGTAGTTATGCAAGGATATACTATGACTCATAAAAATTGAAAACAATTTCTGGACTTGGATTTTGAGCCTCATAATCGTAATTCGAACTACTAACAGTGTCTTTTGTTATAGCTTTACTTTTGGCTGAAAACACGGCTTTTCAAAATTGTAGATTTTCTGGCAAAAATGGCACGGTTATAGCCTTACTTTTGTCTGAAAATCGAGACTTTTCGAAAGTGTAGATATTTTGGCGAAAATGGTAGGGTTATAGCCTTACTTTTAGCGCAAATCGAGGCTTTTCGAAAATGCTTAATTTCTGGCCCAATTTGTAAGGTTATAGATTTGCTTTTGGCTCAAAACGAGGCTTTTCGAAATTGTAGATTTTCTGGCTAAAATAGTAAGGTTATAGCCTTACATTTGGCTCAAAACAAGGATTATCGAAATTGTAGATTTTCTGGCTAAAATGGTAAGGTGATAGCCTTACTTTTGGCTCAAAACAAGGATTATCGAAATTGTAGCTTTTCTGGCTAAAATGGTAAGGTTATAGAATTACTTTTGGCTCAAAACAAAGCCTTTCGAATTTGAGTATATTATGGCTAAATTAGTAAGGTTATAGCCTTACTTTTGGATCAAAACAAAGCCTTTTGAAATTGTGTATATTATGGCTAAAATAGTAAGGTTACAGCCTTACTTTTGGCTCAAAACAAAGCCTTTGGAAATTGTGTATATTATGGCTAAAGTAGTAAGTTTATAGCCTTACTTTTGGCTCAAAACAAGGATTATCGAAATTGTAGATTTTCTGGCTAGTTGGTAAGGTTATAGCCTTACTTTTGGCTCCAAACAAGGATTATCGAAATTGTAGATTTTCTGGCTACAATGGTAAGGTTATAGCCTTACTTTTGGCTCAAAACAAGGATTATCGAAATTGTAGATTTTCTGGCTAAAATGGTAAGGTTATAGCCTTAC